>JAIZAY010000254.1:0-69018 GCA_029531755.1 Holothuria leucospilota
GAATCCACTGAACCTATTGGCTATTGGGTTTCTTATGTTTGGTAGTCTAATGAATCACTTTCACGTTCCAATCGATTTATGAAAGTTCTTTATATGTTGAAAAAAGTGCGCATTCGGAATACAAATTATGTTTTCTGTTGAGTG
The DNA here is from genome assembly GCA_029531755.1 of Holothuria leucospilota. Taxonomy (NCBI): domain Eukaryota; kingdom Metazoa; phylum Echinodermata; class Holothuroidea; order Aspidochirotida; family Holothuriidae; genus Holothuria; species Holothuria leucospilota. The sequence goes on from JAIZAY010000254.1 coordinate 145, forward strand.
GCGCATTATCGTTCGTTCGTTTTTTTTTTTTCATTTTAACTTGGCATAAGCGACTATGAATTAATGACATTAAGACAGAAGTTGATATACACCGAATTGTATCACCACAAAGTAATGTCGCTCTCTTTTGCAAATGGTGTCTTTTCTGCATCGGCAACAATCTTGAAGCCATGAAATAACAGAACTTAAATAAACCAAATCCGGTTTTTTCTTTTCATTGCCTTACCTCGAATAAACTTTTGTTATCACAAGAAATAACCCGATAAGAAATGGAACGAAAAGCAAAACTTAGAGAAGACACAACATCACTGTATTTTACATTTTTATTAAAAATTCGAGTGATTAGTGCAATTATTCAATACATATTTCACAGAAATATTGAGCAGAAAGTATTCAAGGGAGCCAGCTTTCATCATATCCACTGAAGAAACATTGGACGCATAAATAGATATATCATAAAGTAAGGAGCAAAAGTAAAACCATTTGAAACTCATCTGAACTTTTGGGAAAAGCCAGACGGAACATTCTAAACATTATTTCAGTACCAAAATCGACTTTAATATTAACTGGTTTCTTATGAAGTATAGGTTACGGTAATGATTACTATTTCTCGAACAATATTCATTAGGGCATGAAAGAACTCACAACGCTCGCAACTCAATTAAGGAATTATTAAATCGTTCCCCGGGTAGGGAGAACTCCTTAGCAATGAGGTTATGACATGGAATCTGTTTTTTCACTAACTTTCATTAATTAAGTAAAGTATGAATCCATTTGAGTTCATTTTGAACCTTGACAACAAATTGCCGTACTGCAGATACTACTACCGATTCTTCGGAAAATAGTTGTCAAGTAAACATATGATCTGAGAATTGTCAATCCAATAAGTGATAGTAACTGTCTTTTTTAATTCGTTTTTCCTCCTTGATTAAGTACGAGAACCAGATGCATGACTCGCAAAGGTTCCATTCTTCCTCTGCCTTCGCATACAAAAAATGACTGTACTTTCATTGTCGGTGAACAAGTTTCTGACCTTTTATTATTACTCTGCAAACTTAAGGTAACGTATTGTAATGCCAATATTATATATCTCATCTTCGGTTAGCATCAAACAAATGCATTAGTTGAAGGTATCATTGTCCATTGCACTCCTAGTCATACATTGAGTATAGTAGGAAATTTAACAGGTTATACAAATCGTGAAGACAGAAAAGTCAAAGTAGTCAATGAGATCTTCTGCTGAGATATTTGAATATCACAATTATTTATATAATGAAGGACCTCAATGCAACAAACTATTACATATTAATTGTGCAATTTAGGGATGATCTTTACCCGATCGGGGCCTTTGAAATAGCCCAATGGCACAAATCCACCCCTCCCCCTTTTAAAGTAACACACAGTTCTTCTTCACATTTTTCGTAAAGCTGGAGAATTTCACATTTCATCCCAGTCGGTGTTTTGGGTTCGTCGCAAGGTACCCGAGGAGGAAAGTTCCAATGAGTATTTCATGGATCATTTGGGTGGATACTCTATAACAGTACAATGCATGTTACCCGGGTTTGTGATGAACGGTCCTGACAATTGATTTGGTTTTGACTTTATGAAATATTAATTTTTTATGGACGTCAAAAGATTTTTGTGCGAATTAAGCGTTGTTCAATTCTGCATTTCAGATCTATTGAAAAAAAAAAACCGACAGTAGCAAGGAATCAGCATTTTGGGCATCTACTGATTTTATGCAAAAATGTGTCATGTAAGGAAGTGATATTGAATAATTACTTCCAGGCAATGCCTTCTTTACCCCTCCCCGCTGACATCGCTTCTGTGTTTCTTGTACGCCCTCGTTGGGGATTCGGGTCGTTCATCTTCGGTTGGGGAGTTGACTTCCCTTTCGTGCAAAGTACCCTGTGCCACTACCAATACAAGAGACACTTAAGACGGTAAATCCCTTCGGCTGGAAATTTATGCTTTACATGGAAAGTATTGAGAAACTCTAGTAAGGCGAGAAAAAGTTTTTTTTTCTTCTTTTTCTTAAACCAAAAGTCAGCTCTCTGTTACGTTATGTTTTCACACTCTGAAAAGGCAGCGCAAAAAGAAGGCGAGTGATATCCATTTCTAAAAAACCTAAAAAGAAATTCACATCTAAATAAACCTTAAGAAAGAAAAAAAAATACCAGGCAAGCAAAGAGACCTAATTATTAAGTACTCTTACTACTTTTCTCTTCTGGTAAACTTGTCAGCAGCGGTTTGGACGTGTTTGGACAAATACAAGGTGCGTTTGTTGTAAGCGATCGTTGTTCTATGCAAGTTATGGGAAGAAATAAGCACATGGATATAGAGGTTGGATTATTCTTGAGTTGTACTCTAAAATGAGCTTGATTGTACTCTCTTCTTATAGCGAAAGATCACGTGAGATTACTCGTTTACACACATTTACTTTTGCACTGCTTAGTCACAGACAATGTTGGAAGTACGTTTTATTAGCAGTTACAAATTTTTAGGATGAAATCATAGTAACCATGATAACTTTAAAATAATCTACCGTTGAGCCACATTTAACCAAATGTGTTTCATTTTGGTATCCCATGCGAACATTTAAATAAAGAAGCATTCACAACGACGAGGCATTTTACAAATAAATGGAGCTCGTCCTGATTCAGGGAAGTCGTTCCACGTCCCATCATTTCTAATCAATACATAATATTCACCGTTGTTGTTATAGTTGTTAGGTTCACCGATGTTCCAGTTTGTATAGCTCACCCAAGAGCCATCCACCCATTTGAATCGTTGATCCTTTTGGGGATCATTCAGTCTAATCCACAGAGAGCGTACGTCCTGAGTAAAAAGAGTATGAAATTCTAAACTTAATTTACTGTATCTAGAGTTATAAAACCCAAAGATTTCAGATCCGTAGAGCGTTATTACAAATGTGGTACTAACTTTTCTTTCACATTAACCAACCGTTTAGGAAACACATAAGCAGGAATTTGGTACAATTTAAATTCTTTTCAATTACTGATTTGACGATAGGAAACACGTGGTAGTTACCTGCTGTTACACTTACAACATGTTCCCGTTTTCACATCTGCACACGAAAACAAAGACACATCCTTTTAAAAGAGAAATATAGTTCCTCGTATATGGACACAACACAAGTCTGTACTGATCTGTTTTAGTTGTCAACAAACTCATTTTTAGTCGCCAATTCATCACACTGCATGGCTGTACGTATGGTCCTCGTTATCACTATCGTTACCGTTACAGAAACTTGTTCCCGATTGCCGAAATGATGCTACGGCTCATAAACAGCAATCGGTGCCAAGCAAGTTGAACCCCATACACAAATCTATACCTATAATTTAACGTCTTGTTATTGGGATCGCCAAAATAAAAATAAAAGCAAATGCACTTGTATTTCGAACAAGAGTGCAAACCCCTTTTGAAACTTATGGCAAGAATAATAAAACTGTCGGACGATGCCGAAGGCACAACATGACACAAAGCCCCCCCCCCCTGCATGTGACAGGAACTTGATGTGATGCTAGACCGTAGGGCCTTGGGGCTTTTGAAGGGCATTTTTAGTTTATCAAAGCTCACCTCTGACTAACGGTCTAGAAATTTTATAATAATAAGAGGTTGAGGGTTGGAAGGGTGGATGAAGTGGAATCGGTTGGGATAGCCAGACGGATTTTGAAGACACGTTCAATCAAACTGCCACATTAAACCAACCTGCCTGAAGTTATCCTGAGGCAACCAAGAGTATAGATAGAGCCCGCATGAAAAACATAAAATAAATCAATAAAATAAATAGTGTTGGTATCTTCAATTGTACATTCCAAGGATTCTTAATTTTTGTGCAAAACTACTAAAGAGTTAGCCAATTTTCCTGTTCTCATAACACTTTTTAAGCGAAATTGGACAAACGCCACTTCTTTACTGTGACCTTTACAAGACAAAATTGGCTGTATGCATAAATTATTGTCAAATCTTGAATTTTTTAATCACGACACGCTCAAGCCACACAGCATTGGTAGGAGCTAGTCTGAAAGTGGTATGTTTTGCCAAAAAGACGAAAATGTTACAAAAACAGTCTTTTGAAGAAGCTCGTTGAGTTGATATCGATTAATTTGTAATGAGTTTGAATAGAATCATAGCGTTAAAATACGTATAATTAGCTCATTAAGTCATTTAACACTTTGCATATATACAGAATATGTGAAAAATTGTAGTTTTATGTGCTTATCAGGAGATTAACAAGGTGAGAGTAGAACTTAACAGGTCGGATAACAAATCGTAAAATTCATGAACCCAGTCAAACAGCCCCTTTAAACTGCTGTTTTCTCTTCTTGATGACTACCTGACGGGTATGAAAGCATCCATTTCTGTAAAAATCTAACTCGGCTTTATTAAACATGCAAGAACTGAGAGCTATTCTAACTATATACATTTCTATGATATCTATTTATACCTCATACACAGACTATCGCACACAGTGCAACATACGTTTCTAATGACCCGAAAAGACATTAAGAGCTCCCAAATAATTTTATGTAAACAGCGGTATTCTTCGTACGGTACGGCCTTTTAATAAAATGAACTTACACTGAATTTTAATATTCAGTTACGTAAAGTAGGCAATCAAAGTTTCAGTTCCGGTCTCACAAAAGCGGCATGGTCAAGGAATGCAGCAAACGTAATCGAGATAATCAACAAATAAATCCTAAACAAAAATAAAATATATTTCAATCACAACATTTCAGCATACATGGCTGAACCAAGGTTCCTCGTTAGAGTAACAATCGCGCCATACTTTCGGCTAGAAATGTTTAGAATCTCTTAAATAATAAGGTAAAAAAAAAAATAAAATTTGTTTCAACGTATTGGTAAAATTAGAGTCACTTAAATTGAGCGTCTAAAATCTTTTTCAGGAGATAGAAAAGGTATTTCAGGGGTTATGAAAAACATTGCTTTGTGTTGCGTTACAAAACGGGCAAGGTTTTACCTTAAGAAACATTGCTTGGTACTTAAAGGCCTATTCCAAAAGCGTTTCATAAAGATCTTATTTGAAAAGAAAATCACTTCATTTTTACTAAACCCTGTAACAATCCTCTTTGTCCTTGAATATTTTACTGTTTGAATGTTTCTATTTCGGTCTAACATAGAACTATGCCATATGTACATTATAACAAACAAAGTGAAATATTTCTCTACAGCGGTACCAATATCATAAAGAAATACGATGTTATGACTAATCAATGTTTCACATTGACATCACAGGTTTCCCATAATGCACTGTATCTCTATCAAGAAATACACGTATTCGAAAATTATGTAGCTTCCAAACGCTAAATGCTTTTGAAACGTGGTTTTTACAAGCTGAAACTAAAAACGTTTAAGCATGTTGGTAAACAATTATATTTAGTCTCAGGCAAACCTATGTGTTTGCCTACCAAAAAGTAACATTAGAGGAGTTATGGTTAGTCACAAAACAGCACGTCCTCTTCAAGCAAGGACACTCTGTTAAGGATAATTCACATTATTTCACATTTTCTTTAACAAGATATTTCTATTGTGGTTTTGCTTTTTAAAGTGTGTAGACATTCGAATGTGATAACTGCCTATTAGGTGTACAAAAAACGTAAAAATTAAAAAAAAAACAGCAATTTCTTTAAAATATTGACCGATTTACACGACAAGTACTGTTTCTACTAACATTATGAACAAATATGAGCCACTTATGCAAATTTTTGACGCGGAAGGATGTACTCTTGTGCGAGGCCTTATGTTATTCTTTGTTTTTTTAACATTCATCGCAAGGACACTTGTAATGTTGACATGTCCCGAGGGTTTACTTTGAAAGTAGCTAGTTGCGAACTAGAAACTAACTGGTAAAAAGTAACAATTAATTAACAAAACATTTACAAAAGAAATAAAATCACGGTGCAACACTGCATATAATGTAGTTTGTACGAGGAATGATCTCTCTCAGAAATGGTCAAACTCTGAAGACGTATATCTGAGAACTGTAAATCATCATCCGGTGATCTTAATCTTAACTTGCTTGGTGAGTAAAGCAACTGTTTTGATTACATTTCTACAGGTCTTGAAGCAATATCAGGTAAAACGTTTGAAAGGTGACATTTGCGCCCTATTTTACTTTTTTATTCCATACATTTTTATGGTAAAGCCAGCTATCCAGGCAGTGCTTTCAGACACTTTCATTCCAGACGATAATTCCCTTTAAACAGGATTAGTTTGATTTAAGGATGCTTTGTAATACGCCAGAGAATGATCTAGTTTTCCTGAACGTGTTGATCATTTCGAATTTTTATAGAAAACAAATGTTTAATCATTCGTTCCTAGAGACATTTCGTCGATAGTTTTGCTGATATATTTTGCTAAACGTTCTTTTGAATCATTTGGGATTTCTATGGTAAACGAATTAGCGTGCAGCTCGCTGACATCGCCTTTTGAGGCGAATGTACCCTAACCTCCATTCAAGTACTGGGGAGCAGGGCATTTGTCCTCAGCGCCTGACTTCTACTTCACATTTTCCGTCTTTGATCACCCTCGAAGACGTTAAATCTCAGATCAGGTATCTCACCACCTCCCTTTCCGGATCGCAGTAAGTTCGCTCTATACTAGAAAGTTGTTACAACAAGCCGTAACTTCACCGCTCCACCGCTTAAATCATTATTTTCTCGTCCATATCTATAGAATAGCACCAATGTTTGGCCATTTACCTGTTTTAGCCTGTCGTCACGTTAACTACCTGATGAGTTGAACAAGAAACCAAAACCCAACCTATGCAAAGGTCATGTTTTGAATACTTTTTCAAGGAACTTTGTTGAAGGTTTAACCCTTTCCTTTGCTGTCCTCAGCTTTTTTTTTGTGATTTTTGTCTTATTTTTGTACTATAAGTTTTTCTGCGCAAAAGTGGAAAGGATGGATACTAGTTCCTTAGACCTCTAAATCAGTTTCTGAACTTATGCTTTTAAAGTCCTATTGGACATTTGTGTAAATGGCTGAACCAATGAAATTCATCTTAATAGATAGCCTACGCCACAAATATCTATATGTTTGTGCTATCCATGGCAGAGGGAAATAACCTATTTATTATCGTTGTTAGTTAAAAAGCACGGTTGTAGGAGAAAAAGTAGCCGGAGTGAGTTTAGTTCGACAGAAACGAGTGCACTACACATCAGTAAATCGCGACATCATCTTATGAAAGCGTTGGGTGTGTAATAAAGTCACAATACAGAAAATGCAGTATTCACTGCTCCCGTTATACTAAAAGCAAGTTTAAATTTTCACTGTCTGAAAAAGAGCCATATCACTTTTTTTTTTAATTTTTCACTCACTGGGGTGTCGCTGTCTCGACAGGAAAGTCAGTAGTTGTAGACGAAGTCTTGTTCCTGAGCAGAATGTATAGAAGTTAGGTCAGCTCGCTGAAAAGCCTCTCCACTGACGTTCTCACCAGCACTTTGGCAGAAAGACTGCGCCTCATTCCAACTTTTCAGTAATGAAAAGTACCTACAAATTGTTTTAAAAATCGAATTCGTTACGTATCTAATCAAAGCAAGTATAGAACTCAGTGACATTACTCTAGGTAATTAAAGCACCTGGTGTTTTAAACAGGAAGGCTATGCCTTGAAGGATAAAGAACTACAGCGGAACCTTAAATGCTGCAAACGAATGTCATTCATTCTACACACAGATATACAAATATGTAAAAATGCTGTGCATTCTCCTTCAAAAAAATCATTTCAACATTCAATCTTTCTTTTGTTCTACAAAAGTAGTTGCCTCCTTCATGTAATGACAAAATTGAAATTAAATTTGAATATTTAACCATGTAGCCACAAAACAAAAGGTGATTGAAGAAAAATCTTGTTCCAATATTAAAAACTCAAAATGAATTTAGAAGTTGTGGGTGGAAATTGACGTCTAGAATCGGGTACTGTCTGGCATAGAACTGGTCGATCCCGTTTCCAAATCAAACGCCGAATGGACCTCAGTATTATTTAGTCGACATGAATGTCCCCGTTGTTACTGATGATGTTTCAAACTGCTTAGTTAAAACCAGTTTCTACTTTTTTTTAACTTTGAAAGTTATCCGATTAAAAAATTCGACAACTTCATATCTTGACCAGGTTCAGTTTTCAATTAGCGGAAGCTCAAATACAGCATACCAGTTCCTTCCAGCCTTTGCAAAAACGATTTAAGACTAAATATGCTTTCCCGTAGGTCGGAAAAGAACGTAAAAATGTGTTCCTAAGAGAAAGTTTAGGTTGAGAGATCAGTACATTTCTTACTCGGTACTCTATAAGATCTAATCGAAAAGAGAAGGTAAGTGTGCCCATCAGTGACAAATTTGGTATTTTGTTCTTGTGAGTAGTAACGGTAGTAAGTTAGCATTGAACAGTCATCTACTCCCAATACTAAGTTCAGTGGTACCGGCACCAAAGAGATAAGGGGAAGGCGTGGTTCCTAGTACGTTTCCGAGAAAACTCTAAAAAGGCCCCAAATGCTTTTAACAAATTCCTTTGAAGGGAGTAGGTGAAGGGGTTATTCCAAATGAGTATTCCATCTGCTTCAATATGAAGCAATCACAATTCTTAATTTAAGTACTCCAAATCTCTGAGCAAGTCATCAAGATATTGCGCCCTTACATGCCTCGTCTAGGAAGACAGCCTCCCATCGGGAAAACTTTCCATTTTCACAATGAGCTTTAATCTGTATGATCAGTCTCCCTAAACGATTACTTGCTTTTGATCCAAACGACAGCTTTTAACCCCAGCTTTTACTTTCACTGTCTGTGCGTACCCTTTATTCTTAAATGTTTAAAGAGGGGATTTTTAAAAAGTTGTTACATTGCTCTGCTTGAGACTCTTTGCCTCTTTTTTCTAAGTCAATGTTTACAACAGAATCGACCCTACTTTATAAATATTTTTTTTCAATTTGGGGTGAACAATAGGCCCACTAAGGCGGTTAAATTACAACCCGGTGCCACATATCCGCATGGGCAGGTCTCATCCTCGTCCAATTAAAATGAATGGCACAGACATGCAGATTAAAGGGACATTGCGATCACCCAAATTTAAATTAGAATATCCTGGTATCTTAATTCTTTTATGGCTCTGTTCAATCACATGACCATTTTTGATACTGGTTTCTTCAGTTTTTGCAGAGTTTTTTTGTTATGTAAGGCACTTGGTAACGCAAAATAAGATTTGTGAGATTTAATTTATGTTTCAAAATCGCTTTGGTTGACTGTTTAATCTTTCAAGCGGGTATTCGTGGTAACAACTTTCTGCATAAATATTCTAAGAAAAAATTGGTTCTTGTTTTCTAGTGTCTGGTGAAACTTTCACTAATCCCCAAGTTAGAGGTTTAAAGCTGAAGAAATCACAATTTAAGGGATTGCTGGCAGGTGAATGGATTCAGGTAAGGGTGCACATTATTTGTTAAAAATACCCTAAGCAGGAAATGTTTATGACGCAGCAACATTAAAAAGTGTGATCTCAAAATGCTTTTTAACATAGGAACTTTTTACTATAGCTGGCCGATTTTTCCTTTGAGTTTAAAGTTAAAAACTCCCTAATTTGCCTTTTCTCTTTTCATTTGCCTTTTGTTATGATAATTATATTTTTTCTGCTGAGGGCAGAAAGAGGTCTGGACCCAATGGACCTCCTCTGGACTCGAATCTTATCAAATCCCTGCAATCAAAAATTTCAGTTGCTTCTGCTACTGCTCTCATTTATGAAGTTTCACCATACCCTTTAATAAGTTCCATCATCCGAAGAGCAAAGAAAGTAGATCTTTAGCTCAACCTGGGAGATGATAATAAATGGGTGTGCTTTACAACTTCCTGTGGAACACTTCATGTAAGCTTACCTTACCTGAGGTAGACGAAAACTTGGAGGAAAACAAATAAGCTACATAGCCTGAAGTGTACAGAATTAGAAGGTGACTAACACTTCGGCTTGTGATTACCTTACATGCAGTGAATTACTTCTTTCTGGTTCTTCCTTCTGTGACCAAGCCTCGGTAACCTTGCATTTCACATGTTAGGAAACGATATAGTGACTAGGATGGTAATCAGAGATACAATTTATTAAATCGAATGTATACAAATTGGAAGAAAAGAGCTGTCTATTTGCCTTACCGATAACATGATTGTTCGAACTGTGTCCATCCTGGTGGGCACGGTTTAACCACGATTCCTGCATATACAGCACAGACGCTGCTCAAAATTAACGTGTATAGAAAATGCATTCTGAACGACATGTCGGTTCACGAAGCGCAACCCAGTTTTTCTCAGTTGAAGTTCTCAATGAAATATGACAGCTATAGTTCATACACACCTCTTTTACAGAAAAATTTGTTACAGCTCACAGCTTGTCATATAAATATTATAAAAGATACACGGCCATTTGATTTATTGTAAATAAAGCTTTACGACGGTGTAAGGAGAAAGCAAACTGTGGTATAATTCTTCAAATAAAACAATGAGTGGAACAAATTTTATTTGCACAGCTTGAAAATAATTATCAGCTCTCTTTTCTGAACATTTTAAAAGGTCCACGTTTGCCTACAAAAAGAATTCTTTTCTGGGCACGTGTCTGAATTCTTAGAACAAAAAAAGAAGTTTCCGTGTTTAATGTAATACAAAAGACAACTCAAAAAGTGGAACATTCGTGTAATTTTAGGTCTGGATTATTATTCTTCTCCACTGACCGGAGTAGTTCTTTTTAAAAATTTTTTACCGTTCACTTGTTATATCTTTCGTAACGTAGTTTGTTTCTGTAAAGGTTAGTTGGGTGTGTTTGTGTAACTGATTCACTGTTAGACTTTTACTAGTATTGAAAATAAAGGAATGACGTAGATATTCAGACATTTTGACATACAGTCAATACACATTAAAACGTACTATCAGTAAGCCCTCTTTTCGACTATCCCAAACAATATCTTGAACAAGACACGTATAAAATACATCGCTCCACTTCTTCAGAAGTTAATTAACCGTCGAGAATATTGACCACCGTCGGGGATAACACACTTTAATGAAGCCGTTTATGCTTTCCAGTGTAAAGGAAAAAAACTATCCTACCCCACCTTGTCATCACTCGTGGAGAAAAAATGACTAGAACTATGTGAAATCTAGCCCACTAGCAATATGGTCGTGATTGTTTGTGTTATTGAGATTATATTTATGATACGGTGTTCAGTTCACTCCCCCTGGAGAAGTCGCCTCTCATAAAGCAGCACCTTACAAAGTCCCCCCTCCCAGTTAAACGAATTCGCCCTCTGAGTCACCCTTGCTTGTACAATTATTAATGTATTTTATTTAAGCTTCAAGGGTAACAACAGGTCCTATTCTTCCATTACAAAGTGGCTTAACGAAATAAAATGTTCCTAATACATGTGCCTTCTTTGGATTGGAAAGAACGGGATGTTTTCGTCAGAAGTGCCATTCCGGGGATTTAGGACGTGTCTTTGGCAACATGTTCTCGGTACGCTACCAACTCGCCAACTGGTGATAGCAAAGATTTACATATTGTCAGAAATTCATTTTGTTCCCCCTTCCCTCATACCTACATGTTTCGAACGCTGGCGCTGGCTTTGATTACATGTTCAATAATTCAAACCGTGTCTTATTTTGGCAAGGATTTTAACTGGCTGTATAATGGAAACGTCCTTCATTTTAGTTACTTTGTGAGAGCTGACCCTAGTTGATGGGGTTGCCTCATTCTTCCTTGATATAGTTTCGCCTGTGTAAGGTTGCTAAGGTTCAAAAATGTTATCTTTGCGAAGTTTTGATCTGATTGCATGAAAATTTTGTTGTAAAATTCTCATAACCTCGTAAAAATTCCTCATTTTAAGGTCATGTCAGCGGTGGGGGATATGCCCTGCCCTTTGAAATTTCTTGGGTACCCCTCAAAGTGTGTTACCGAAGCGAACCGTCAACGTTCCTTGTAGAAGGGTACATTAAATTGCAAGCCTTTCCAGAGAATACAGTAATATCATATACGGTTGGTTGAGGCAAAGAAGATGATTGTCTTAAGGACAGGGGAACGGGTTGGCAGCTGCTTCAAATGATGGAGCCATATGTATACAATTAAAGGAGTGATTACGTCAATCTATACTTTCAGAAAAGCATATGGGATGTTGTTCTCGGCCGGAGGGGAGGGGAAGAGGATATACGTTGTTTCCGAAGGGGCGCGTCTAGGGCAGTAAAGGATTTGGGGAAATATTCCAAGTGTTGTCGACATTGCATTAACAAACATCTTGTCACACAGCAGAATGTTGTTAATTTGGATTTCCTGCGCAAGTGCGCACACACACCTACATGTAAGAGGTGTCAATCGGGGACATATGTTTTTAACAGTGAAAATGTGGATATCCCCACTTGGGGTGTATCCACACTTGACTAGGAAAAAAAAACGTTCATGTCCCCGATTTACATGTACTACACGCATACACACACACACACACACACACACTCATGCACCAACACATGTTGTTTCCTAATGATAGGTTCACAACATGGGAAATGGGGAAAACACCAAAATGCTTTAAACTTACTGGGGCACATCTTTGAAAGGTGCAAAATCCAATTTTTTGGCAAATTTTGCATTCGGGAACTGGGGATATCCCCACTTGCAGGTGTATCCACACTTGCCCGGGGAAAAAACGCTCATGTCGCCAATTTACATCTTTTACATACGCACACACACCCACACACACACAAATTTCACAGACAAATGAGTAGTTACTGCAACTTGGGTGAGGTCTCTTAGCCTTCTCTAAAGAAATCGTAAATGTTCTTTGGTGTTAAAAAATGAAAAGGACAGCCAATGTGGTGGCGGTATTTACATTTGGTCTGTGGCTGGTATTTGTTCAGAACGGTATTATTTTTTTTGCGATTATGTTTACCCATATATATATATATATATATATATATATATATATATATATATATATATATATATATATATAAATATATATATATATATATATATATATATATATATATATATATATATATATATATATATATATATATATATATATATATATATATATATATATATATGTATATATATATATATATATATATATATATATATATATATATATAAACACTCCTATCCCCTTTGTGTAGGCGTAGAATGAAGGAGTCAAGCCCTCAAGCCAAAGTATCGGGCAAAAATATCATGATTTCCAAAAACAAGTGATAAGGGGTGAAATTCTCTCCAGCAACTATTCGAACATGTAAGCATGTATCGGGAAATTTCAAAACACACCAACCCCTTTTTCTCGTAATTCTGTTATATATTTGAAAAGTCCGGCACTCTCATGTCTTCTGAAAATTTACGGTCTTACCTACGTACGAGTTTTCGTTTTATTGGCGGCCAATATCGGATCACCGAGACCGCAACAATGGCTAGGGCTAAAGTCATGGTCTGTCCAACCAATTTAAGTCCATCCACCCAGAATTGTACAAGCCTCCCTCCAGTTTATACAATATGACTGGAAAAGGGTGAGGATGCGTGTTTAGATGAAGGGTACAAGTTAAAGACATACCCAGAGCTCTGAGTGCGGACAAAGGCGATGAGGGGGTTGGAGGAGCTCCCTTTGTGATGGCGAAGCAAGAACCAGCAGACGCCGCAGGCGTGAAGACCGGATGGGACCGGAGGGTTCTCCCGACAAATTTTGCAATAAAAATTATTATGAAAGTGTAATCTTCTGGCATACAACGATCAAAATAAGTTTACACAGAAACAATTTAACTGAATCGCGTGTTATTTTGCTGTATGGGCCCTTGTGATATCAGACTATATGAAGCCGAAGTCATCGGAACCATCTGTCAGGCATTATCTTGCATCTGACCGTTAAAATATTTTACAGCGCTGCACAAACATTGCAGTCCACATTAAGAGGGAATGTAACATGGCTTGCTACTTCATTTTGTCTCCATTTTAAACACTTATGTGAGAGCTCAGAGGATACGATGTAGCATGTTTTCATCCCTGGTTAAACCGGGCTACTTATCTATATCAAACGCCCCCTGTGGTCCACATGCAGTTGCCCCCGATCCTGGGATAAAGAAACAGCATTCGCCATGATGATGTTTCCCACAATGCGTTGGCAACTATGTGTAGCCGAAAAAGTACCCAATCAAGAGTCGAGGATTGAGTAATCGGCGATAAGTTAGTTTAATGTGTTGCTCAGTGACTTGTCGAATCGCGACGGATCGGTTGCATGTGAAGTCGCGCCTTAAGTCTGCAAACAGATGTTTAACCTTACTTAAATTGTCACAAATGTCAGTGTAATTGGGTGTACAAAGACGTCTGGTTAAAGGGTTGCTTGCACAGTCGGCGCAGTCAGGGCCTGTTTAAGACATTCCTAGGCTCTGGACATTGAATTGGAAAAGCTGCTGCTGATCGCTTGACTGATCACTTAAACAGTAATAACTTGACTGAAAACTGTCAATCTGCTTACAAGCCTTCCCACTCTACCGAAACACCTCTTTTAAGAGTAAAAATGATTTCATATCTGCAACTGAAAAACACCAGGTCGTTCTCCTGGTTATGCTGGACTTTAGTGCATCTTTTGATACCAAAATCCACTCAATTATGTTAAGTTCCTTCTATATCAAGATTTTTACGTATCAAACACAGCACTACATTGTTTTGACAGCTACATGCGTAATCAGAAAAACAATGTGTGTATTTCCGAAATCTCGTCGGCATGGAGTACGGCCTTCCTCAAGGTTAATTGTGGGATTACTTGAGTACAGTATATGCAGGCATCCTGTCGGCAAGATAATCCACAGCAATACTATGTTATGTCTTATTTATGCTGACTGTCACAGGGTGTCAAAAAAAAAAAACACCCTTGTGTAGGGATCTTTTAAAACTCTCGTTGAGTACAGCTCTCTGGGGCAACCAAAAATCGAAGACTGACTCAAAAAAATCACACTTACACACCGCTTGTAAATTTAGAAAGAAAAATATAATTCAAGAATTAACTCTAAATGTGCTTGACTTTTGCAAAAGAAAATACAATCGAAAATGTCTCAGAAAGAGGAACGCAAATTTTGTCCTCCAGACTCTCAGCTTTTAGCACTATACCCGTTACTCCTTCACCCATATACAACCTCAATAACCCGGTACCTTAACATACACACTCACCTTAAATACATACACCCATACACATACACATACACTCGCACGCACATACATACACACAAATGACCAAAAATACCTCACACTCCTTACTAATACACAAACAATACCCCCTGTCAACCTTGAACTGGTTCACTGTCACGTGGACTAGAAATTCCTACAATATCACCGGTTACCCTCAGCGGTGGCTCTCGGTAGTACAATATGTCACCGCGTTTTCTCTGGTTCTCCCTACGGGCCTTATTGCAGTCTTAGTCTCCGACACCTCGACTCAATAAAACGACGAACGACGTGGCCCTCAGTAGCTCACGCTGTACCCGCCGTTCCCCTCAAGTGGTATAACCAGCAGAAACCTCAGAGCCCCTGTGTGTGACTTGTTCCCAACGCCCAGTCAACCGGGGTGGATGTCGTGGCCCTCAGCGGCTCACGAAAACATGGGTGGCCTCAGCGCCTGCACCGTCTACCCTCGAGACTAGTTATCGAGAATGCCATACACCACTTCTCAGAAACAGAATAGGAAATTAGGCCTCAGAAACCTGAACCAAACCCAGAACCAGAACCAGGAGGTGAAAGTTAGATTCATATTCTCACATTTCAGCTTGTCTCAAAATCTCTCGATAAATCGGTAACCCTAGTCAATGCTGCCAACATACTGCAAATATGTCTTACAGACAAAATATGAGCTTAATTGCCATTTTACCGATATGCTGTACGGAACTATCAAATACACCGCACATCAAAACAGGCACAAAATGCTTTCTTACAATTACTAAGAAAAATGCACATACTTACAGGTTAGGATTCCCACATAATCACGAACCTGGTTCCAACACAGAAAAATTCATCCTACTTAGGATGTAGGAGAACATGCTCCAACGAAAACAATTCAAAACTTAAACGGCATTCTGGCCGGATTTATCCTCCTCCTCACTCCTTCAGCGACTCGAAGCTTTTCCTCCTGCAGTCCTTCAGTACAACGTTTGTTATATGCATAATATTTTGTAAAATTTCACAGATCTGTTCAAACGTATATTTCATTACATCCTTAAGCTGACATGACATACATCTGTGATAGACTAATCGTCAGCGTGTTTCATCTGTACTAATCCTTCAAGAATTGAAAAGAAAACACATCTTGAAGAATACATCTTTTCGGATTAAAAAGGAGATGTATCTCATTGTAATTTGCTGGTTAGAAGACGAACTTAGATTATGTGGACAGTACAATTTAGGTGAATCCAGACGCTTTGCTTTTTTATTTTATCGCAACGTTATGTACACTTTCTTAATCTTTTTCAGGAGTTATTGCATTGCTTATTGAACTTTTATTGCGCTTGTAAAGTACATAAACAGAATGGAAAAAATAGTATTTTTAAACAAGCCAGCATCTGGTTTTGTGTTACGTTAAATGTGACGTTGTAAACGACTTTGCCTGGGAACAAATGAGTGCCTATTTTGACTCTATAACTGTTAAAAATTTAAAAATAAAGGAAATGAAACAGGAACTGTAAAACCCATTACAACAACTATTTTAAGTTATAGTTCACAGGTGCATTTATATTACCGTTAGTAATTTCCCACAAATAATATCAGTAAGTTTCTCCCTTTCATTTTATATATAGGTGGCAGCTGCGTTTAATGACAAATAAGAAAGCGTTCGTTAAAGTACGTCTTAGTCAAGCTTTTTAGTCAAACATCACAACGATCTTTATGTATACCATATAACGTTTTATTGCGAATACTGCATCGTTCGATAATTCCAGTGCAATTTAAATGAAAGAATTACCTTGACAAATAGATAAAACCACATGTCTACATCCAATAGAGATCTCACACACTGGAATTACTTTGTATTAAAAAATGATCATATGTAACTTAATTGTCGACGCAAAGGAAATTTTACAATAAACGTTTAAGCTATTTTCGTAGAGTACAAGCAATGTCGAAACGACCTACTTTCCTAGAAATATATTAAAGTTATCCTGAAATGTTAAAAATATGCTTGTTTAAACTTTGACTATAATGCTGGACACAACTAGAAATACATGCAGGACAATGTTAGCAAATTAAGTTTTTGCTTTATGTGACCTAACGTTTATGTAATTTTTACGTTTTGAAGTAGCTAGGTAAGGCCTCCACATCAGAATAAACCGCATTTTGACTTACTGGCTGCAATAATTTTGAGTGAAAAGTGTACAGATACATTAATAAAAGTCTTCATGTTTAGAGAGAATAGTCAAGGAAAGGAGGATAACGTGAGTTTTCAACAATGAACTTACACAGCTGCAGTACATGCCGTAGGTAAATGAAAGGTTTACTCACTCCCTCTTTGATGATTGTAGAGGATAGGCAAAAATCAGACAAAAATAAATCGACAAAAGAACCAAAGTGTCTATCGTTTTTCGACTAGGAAGAACAGATACATTTGATTTTGATGCATTAAAAGGTACAAACGTGGTAGATAGTTTCACATTTATGGAATGGGAGTTGTCGTTTCAATGGCACTTTATATGACTTAACAGAGAGTTTTCATGTCAGAAAAATTAAGTACGAATTTGATTGAAGGCTTGTCAGAAAAATAAATTATGAACTTAATAGGTGGGCGAATGACACTACAAAGCGTTACATAGAACGCAAGATGTGTAAGCTCTGATATCAAACGAAAAAAATCAGTATTTCTGTGATAACAAAACGAGTGTACAAGATAGTCGGACGGCATCCTTTCACCGTGGACTGCCTGTGAAATTTACAGCATAAATAGGAGCCATCCCACAGCATTTCTCCTAAACTTTCCAAAATCAATAATGCAGCGGAAAAAAGTCGCATTTATGCACAACCATCAGAAGAGTGAGTTGCACTGGTAGCATGGGCGTCCGCATAAAAAAATTCAAGGGGGGGAGGGCAAAATTTTTTAGGGGCCCAACTTTTTCCATGGGAAATATTTTACTCCAAGAAAAGAGTTTAGATGCTACTTTCCACACAGTGTTGACAATGGCGTAGCCAGGAATTTGTCAAGGGGGGGGGGGGGGGCGAAGCGCATAGACAGACTCTCAGCGCTCCCCGCCACCATGGAATGGCGCGGAGCGCAAGAAAATTTTAGCCCAAAATGCTTCCCAGATCTCTCGAAATGGCACTTCCAAGGCCTTTTTACGGCATATAAAAAGGGGAAAACATAAGCAATATCTTAAATATAAACTTTAAAAAAATGCCAAAATATGCTCGGGGGGGCTGCTGGGTTTTGAGTGTTGATATTTTTATTTAATCCCTGTTTTGAGAGTAGAAATTCACACTGATTGAACTGTTAAGAAATGTTAATGTCATTTTTCTTCGTTTTTTCTTTATTTGTTCTTCGGTTTTTCCAGTTTTTGATTTTCCAGGAGGGGCAAGTGCCCCCCTCCCCCCGCCCCCTCCGGACGCCCATGACTGGTAGTGGCCTGGCATCCAATATTGCTGTGCACTTTTATATCTATTTGTTCGTCCGTCTATTCGTCCATCTGTCTATCCGTCTGTCTGTCCATCCCTCTGTCGGTCTGCCTGCGTGTTTGGTTGTTTGTCTGTTTGCCAGTTCACTTGTCCGCCTTCTTGTCTTTTGCTGTCCAAATGGTGCGAAATTTGGTATCGCAACTGAATATAGAATCCAGGACTTGAAGGCAGTTTCTTTATGGCCTATAAGAATCTAACCACGAAATTAACTCCCTATTTTTGGGGGGGGGGGCTCGATTTACATCATCATTACGAACTAGAATTACGAATTAGAAAAAAAAACTGTTGATTTCTTTGCCCAAATATGTAACTACGTTTGACCCAGCCTGACATCGAAGTCCACATCACAATCTATTAAGTGTTCCATATACTACACTTGTTATCCTCCCAGCTAAGCTAAATCGATTTAGGCTACCTAATAAAATGTCTCATTCTCAGGTTGCAACTATAATGATCGTTTTGAAATTTTTTTTCTATAGGAAAGATGATATATCTTATGACAGTAATTTATGCAGCTCCGTTTGCGAAATAATTCGAGCTATTGAAAATTTTGAAGTAAGTGTTCCATAAACGAACCCGTTGTATTATGAATATGGACATCTACAAATGTTGGAGCAAATGTGTGCATTGCATCAGGTGTGGTACGTTTACCCCGTCAAGGATTCTATGAATCCAGAGGTGGGCGTCCTACTCTTCCGTCTAATAGCTTTCTGTTTCGTGTTTCTTTTAGCTCGGACAGGAAGGTGATTATCTTTCCAGTGCAATTCAATAACTTGGCTTTGTTAAAGAAAGCGGCCATATGGTGTAAATTAATGAAAGAACCTATTTTAGTGCGAATTAGAATAATAAAACACACGTGGACATTACAGTAACGTTAAATAGTTATATTTTGACAACTATGTACTCCATGACCATGCTTGAGAGAAATTTTAATTTTTCCAAATGTTTTGCTGGGGACTTAAAAGCTTTGTGGGGGTGACAGTTGTCTCCTTGCTCCTTCCACTCTAACTACGCAACTGCTCTAAAGAATTTTAACTTGTTAGTATTCTAGAAAAATTGTATAATTTCTCTCTTTGTCCTACGGTAAATAAAAAAAGACATTTAAGCTATGAGATGAATATCCGCCAAGCATGTCGTAAAATGTTATTTTACCGACATTTAATTATGTTCGACTTCATTATATAAAACAAATAACTTTTCACTATTTTTTTCTGAGAAAGCTCTTAATATAAAAGACCCAAAGACCGCAGCATGTGTAATCATTCTTGATAGCGTGATACAAACTAAAGGCAAACAATTTCCTTCTTGTGTTGCTTATACGGCAGTGCCATTGCTTATCCCCGCCTCTCAGCAAGCACAGTAGAGATTAGAGAAGGTCTTAAGTGCACCAAGTTCACAACGATGGCAAGGCAATCACGCTTAACTGTGAAAAGACATTTTTTCTCAATATGTCTGGTTTGGCGAATCGGCTTATTATTATTTTCTTTACATGGTAATGTTCTTGACACTAGGTTCACTTTTCTTAATGAAAAGAATTGGTGCAGTGCGGAGTGCTTGTAGGCCTGTTTGTAGTGACAAAACTTGTAGCAAATGTATATCCCGAAAATTTAATTGCGACGTGAGGTGACTGTACAATTGAGAAACGTGTCGTGTTGAGCGTTTGTTGATTTGTGACTGAAATTAAAATTTCTGCAGTTTATATTTTGGTACTAACAATGTCTTTGAGACGTTTTATAATACATGATCTTGTCGTTTGCATAGCTCTGTAAGATGAAGTATAATCATTCAATCAAAGCTTCTTTTGACTTTTGCGGCCCTTGTCTATCTGACCACGTTTTGGAATAACTGACCAAGAGCTTCCTCACATATACAGGCCACTTACGAAGGAGAAGTGCAGAACCTTTGTGAGTTCATCCGATTCAGAGTCTGGGGAGGGGGGGGGCGGCTTCCGCTCGGCAACCTTGGTTTGAAATGCCAGATTTTTCTCCTATACCACAAACGACGCTTGATAGTAAACACCAAAATGACCATACTAGTGACCCACGCATGCCAGACGCAGAATTGTAGAGGAGTGGCGTCAGATGGGGGAGGTGCAAGGGGGCATGAACCCTATTGTAGCGAAAACTCCATATTCGTCGGGGAGCCTTGATTGGAACGATTAAGTATGTAATCCCCCGACGGCGACCAGCCGCAGCAACAAACGTCTTGATTTTGCCCTGAGTATGGCATATTGTCCAATAAAGACTACCATTTCATATTTTCTTCAATAGCAACTCCAAAATTTTCGGCGCACTTCGCGTGCCAAGTTTTCACGTTTGCCATTCTTTCGGAACTCTGCCGCTTCGTCGGGAAGCTTGGACTCCACCAGGCGCCACCCCTATCTGAAGAGGCAAATTTGTGGTAAAGAGTGCATTTTCCTGCAATCTAGAGCGTCTGGAAAGCAAACTTTTCTGACCCCAGTCCCAACCATGATGGGGCTGAGGTCAAACTAGTCCTTTTGGACACTGTAAAAGTGCAAACTGCCCTCTTCACAGCTTGAGGAACCGCTCCCTATGAAACCTGTGTAGCTCTGTCTTTGTTTGTCGTGGACACGTCTAGCTTGGAAACCTTTTTAAGTATGGATTTCGCACTTTTCTATTGTTGTCCTCTCTCAAAGCCTGAGATCTCCTCTACGGCCCTCGACCTCTTTCCAGCTTCTCCATTTGGCCCCCACCCTCAAAAAGTTTGAGAACCACTGTTACAGACTTACGGTTTAATGCAACTTACATTAAAAGAACATCAGTCAATGGAATTAACTCTACCCTTATAAAAAAGTCCCACATATTTCCCATATGAAATCAGCATGTGGGATTTATGTGGGTTTTTGGGCATGTGGGAAAAAATGCCCACATAAATGTGGGGAAAATTCCCACATAAATCCCACATGCTGGTTATCCCTTCCCATATCGGGTTCTTCCATTATAGAATGGGGGATATATGGCCTTTGCTCTATCCTTCATCATCATTTTTCATTCATCATCCTCGGAGGCCCTCTAATGTATAAAACTGCATTGTACAGTCAGAGTAAATGTTCCCGTGACTTTACAGTGATTCCAAAAGAATATTATTTCCTAAAATGTAATTTCACCTTAAGTTAGCCTTGCTGAACTGTGACACTTGTGTTGCTTTTAAGTAAAAAATTTTACCGGACAGACAGTCTATAGGTGGCATGCAAATCTGTGCGAAAGCCCGATGCAAAAGACAAAAATCCCAGCAACTTGTTTGAGTGTGACAGCCTTAATTATCCAAATTAGGCCACTTAATTCATATGTCCTTCTCAGATTGGTTACAGTAAGTGTCGTTGTCTTCGCTAAAATTAACTAACTGAGCCACACAGTTTAGAAGTAGTTTCTTTTATAGGCTCCATCCTTAGTCCAGTATAAGACAGCAAGATACAAGGTTATCCAAATTAGGCCACTGCATGCATATGTCCTTCTCACATTGATTACAGTACCTGTATGTCTTCATTAAAATTACCTATCTGAGCCACACAGTTTCAGTTAGAAGTGGTTCTTTTTATAGGCTCCATCCTTAGTCCAGTATAGTCTGAATAAGACAGCCAAGATGCTATAAGAATTATATCGGCTATTTGTGTTCTTTGATGGGAAATGGATCGTGCACAATTGCATGCACGAAATCGCATGCGTATTCACAGTTTCATTAATTATCTGTTTTATTGTAAATACACGATACTAACAAATACGGGTAAGAAAAAACATTATTCGATTATTAAATGATATTTACGTATTCTCTCGTACTGGAAAACACATGCGCAACATTCCGTGCATTGAAAAAATTTGAAAGGATAAAATATGTGTTCTGGCCCAAAATATTTAGAACTTTGTTTTAAATCGCTATTTTTTCCATGAAAACCTCAAAGAACATACTAAGCATACACCATGTCATATTTTGTTTGGAAAATATGAAGCGTGTTTAATCCTTTTCAGTGCTTCTGGGTACACATTATACCCAGAAAAAGCTGCCTTTTTAAAAAAAATATAACTTTGTCAATTTTCACTCCTCAGCCTTCATTTAACCACCAAAATAAAGCTTACAAAGAATTCTGTGCAATGCTACCATTTTTTGGGGGGGTTGTATGTTGAAAATTTTTCACAAAAATCGAAAAATAGTTGTTTACATTCAAAAAATGCTCCAAAAAATCAAAAATTCTAAAAATGACATCATAATTTTCATAAAATTAGTTCAGGCACTTAGGAAAAGGTCACCCTACTCACTTTTTTTTTTCTGAATACCTTAGAACCTAAAGAAACACCATGAGAGGTGATTAGATGCCAGGTATAGGGAATTTATGGATATTTCAAGTATAAAAATTCAAAAATGCGTATTTTCGGTCAATTTTTGCCCAAAATAGCCGACCCCCAAAGAAATTCATTACTCAGCAACGGAAAGTCCGATCTTTTTCATTCAAAGACTAAAATGGCTTTTACAAAATTCGCAATAAAACCATACCAAAAGATATGCAAAAATGGCAAGGGTAGGGTGAGTTAGAGAGTTTGAAAGATCCAGACATATGCATTTTTGAAAAATGCGTCAAATTTGGCCCAAAACATGCATTTCTGACCCAAAAATCCCCTTCCAATATCAAAAATTATAACCCACAACACCCCTCCGACTTTTTCACTCACTAAAATGGCCATTCAGAGCTACCATACAAAGCCATGCAGCTCTATTTATAGATCCAAAGTTGTTTACGTTTCACTGTGCACTGAGCCATAGCGTTCTGTGTGAAGGTCATATAGGTCAGTTGTGTGTGTGGGCTGTGTAGCAAAAGTAAAATGGGCATATCTTCCTCATTTTTGGTCCAATTTCCTCAAATTTGGTATCAAATGAAAGAGAAAAGGATGCCAAACAATCTCCTGTACCATAAATTTCAAACTAATAGTGATCTGTATTTTTTTTTTACGATTTTCTGTGAAAAAAACCGTATGACGTCATCTAATTTGCATATTTGCATACATAATGAGATAAGTTTACAAAAATAAAATATTCATTCAAATTTCCCATCTTTGCTCTTTACAATGATATATAGGTTCTCACAGAGAATATTCTTCTAAATCAACCAAAAAAACAAATTAATATATTCCTAAAAAGAGGTGCATTGAAAAGGATTAACATTGTTATCCTTTCCAATTTAAACATAATGTCACAGTCGTTATGTTATAATTTATGTGTCATTTTAATATCATTCGACGGCTTTTTGCTACTTTATAGTATAGATAGGCAATAATGTAAAAGTATTTTCAAATGGTTAATTGACTAGGAAATGTATTAAAAGAAATCACCAGCCATTTGAAGGTAAGTAATTGTGTCTGTGTGTGTTTTTCTTACCCCGATAAGCTTGTGAATTTGCATTGTCCTTGGATGGTGCATTATGGGGTGTGTATAGGAATCAATGCTTTTTGCGGTCAACGGTGAAGAAAAAAAAAAAAACAAAACTTTTAATGAAATTAGAAGAACAAAACATATTAGCAAGCAAGTGCTATAGGTAATACACACTTAATGCAAACCATGATCTGAAGTCTAATGTGTGAACTACGTTGAACAGAACACGGAGTGTCACGTGTTTCAAAGTCGTTAGTAATTTGAGAATTTATTTTCTTCCAACCTCTGTCTAAAGACTCCAAAACCATTTTTTTTTATTCTATATATCCAAACAAATATTGCACTGTGTGCTCTTTGTGCTATTTTCACCAAAGCAGCTTAAACTCTGCAGACATGTACATGTCACACTTACTTACTTGACGTAAAAAAAGCATCGAAAAGCTTGCAAATCACCACAATTTCTATCAAAATCCATCACAAATTGAGGATTTTACAAGCCACTTACTCTTTATGCATTTTCTCATGAATGAACATAAGCTACATATGTATATTTGTGACGTTGAAAGAAACACCCCTGAGATGTGCTATATGTTGCTATATGTTCTTTTATATCTAAGGTAGCAACACTACACTTGTAGTACATTTTCACGCTTTACGTGTACTTATAAAAGGTTTAAGAATCAACTTACACAAGTGATTCAAATGTCGCACTCACAGGAGAAATAATAATATAACAAAAAATTATGTATAGTACTGTCAATTCCTACACTACTTGTATGTGGCATTTTCTTATCTCAGCGTAAAATGTGATTAACAAGTTTATTCTGTAGAGATTTTCTACTCTTGCAGTGTTATTCAAATTATATATCGGTCACAGTTCGGAGGTTATGCTAACCGCAAGGGTCAGCAAGATGACAGAGGTTAAGGGGAGGGGGACTTTATTTGCAGAAAAAATTAGCGGAGTTTACATATGTTTGGACTAGAAGAGGAAAGAATGTTGTTGTACGTAACATTTAGAAACCTTCTAAATTTCAAGGAAAATCATATACTTTATTCAACAGTCTTCTTTTTCTTTGTTACTTTTGACTTATAAATGTATAACGATGATCGGTGTTGCTGAAAGCGGGGATGCATAATTTACAATTCATCCCACATCCCACAAATTTCAAACTTTATAGGAAAGTAGGTATTTACCCCAGTTGGGAAAAATGCCTCGTATTGCAACATCCATGTTTTTGTACACTTCTATAGTTACACTATTTTACACTATACTATTTTACAGCGTGTTTAATAATCAGGAGTCCTCGAATTTAAATAAAAAATGATGCCAGTAATACAGAAAACGTGTTGTGATTACTCTTCTGAGATACGTCTAGAGCAAAATTCAGTGGTGTCCAGAGTTTTATGTCATCAGTGGTGAGTGAAATTTACTTGTCGTCAGCATAATTCAGTGGTGTCCAGAGTATTATGTTATCAGTGATGAGTGACATTCACTTGTCATCTTACGATTTGCACGAAATGTTGAAATATTTTCAAAGTTGGTAGATACCAAGCTAATGAAGTTTTAAAAAATATATGTGAGAAAATGTGTCTTTTAAAGTTGTCCTGATGTAATAATTTTGTAAGATGAACAGTTGTAAACTCGTTTATCGACAAATACGTTTAGCAATTGAACACCACATATTTAGTAGCTACTTAAAATGTTTTCACACGGGTATTTAGGAATAAGGTACTTGTGTTTAGCAGTTCAACATGTTTACATAGTGGGGGCAAGCGAGTTACGAAAAAAGATTTTGCAACAGTGCTAACATCAGTGATGGCTTTTACAGCTCATTGAGCGACATAATGAACAAATTTGACGTAGTTAACACAATGTTTGACTTCCGTAACACTTTTATTTCTTCATCCTAGTTTATCATATTTGAACACAATAATGCAGCCTTAGTTAGCTTTAAGGCAATATGCCTTAGTTTGTAAAGTCAGTTAGCATAAACAGGGTCACGCAGCGTGCATATGTATCTACGTCTTTTTAGCACACAATTATAGTCCTTGCATCCTGGGATCACCTTTCAGCAACATTTTGTTCGGTCTTCTCAAAATTGATCTATCGTTAGTCTGAAATACGTAATTTTTATAACGGTAAAGTTAAACGACTTTCCATAAACGTTTAACTACTACAGGTTCTTTGTGTTCCTATGACCTTGATGTGCCGCCTACTTGACACATTGTTCAAGCCTACTAAAATAATCACAATTTTTTGCAACTTTCCGCATTAGTATCAAACATTATCAATGAAGGAGGTTTTAAAAATTTCTTGATTGAAGTGGATTGAAATTACTTACAAGCGACGAAAGCTTATTTTTTTTTAATTTTAACTTGGCGACTGGCAATGTAATGCCAGTTGGTGAAATCATCATGATGAGTTTTTGAGAGGTAGCAGACAACACAAAACAGTGTCTTCAGTAAAAAAAAAAAGTATCACGTCGTCAGACTTACCAAGTCTCACGCCCGGCGTGAGACACACACCTCGGAATAACAAATCACGTTCACATGCTCGACTCTATCACAAGCCTTAGCTATATTTGGAGGGAAAAATAAAGGATCAGATTTTAGTCCTGAAATTCCCGATGTGAAATCCAAACTTTATGTCGCAACACTACAGATTGCATTGCAGGCTTACACTCAGCTGAACTATCGCAGTCGCGGTACACCGGTCCCATAGTATACTGCATAGGCCTACACTCCAAAAAATTATTGCCCAACCTGGGCAAAAATTTACCCAGCCGTTGGTTCCGTATGCCTTCTAACCGGAATTGGGTAAAATATTGCCCAACTTAGTTGGTTAAGGGTTTTACACATTCGTTGGGCAAAAATTACCCAACCATTTGCCCAACTAATTAAGGAATCATTTTGCCCAACCAATTGGGCAAAGATTTTGCCCAACTTTTAGGTAAAACATTTAACCAACCAAGTTGGGTAATTTATTACCCAACTCCGGTTAGGAGGCATACGGAACCAACGGTTGGGTAAAACAACTTACCCAACGGGGTTAGAACATCTCAAAGAAGTTACCTTCTACAAGTTTTAAAAGCTACCGGCATTACTAATGCTAGTCGTGCTTTTTACGTGCTAAAAACGGACACGGCCAGACCGGCGAAAGGATCACTACATTACTAATGCTAGTCACTTTTAAAAGTAGCAGGATTTTAATTAGGAATTCATATATAAATGAATGTTATGCTCTGGCTATTATATATATTCAGTGAGACTTGCTTGTTATTATTGACGACTATTAATACAACTTTCTTCACGATATTTCACTTTCTCCTTTTTATGTTGTATTGTACAACTGAGAAACATAATTTTTTTGTAAGAATTCACCATTGCCAGCTTCAGTTTTTATCAATTAGACCTGCAATAAAGGGTAAACACAAATTTGCTTTGAAAAATTCGGAATGCTTCATTCAAAGGATAGGTATATAAACATTTCACAGCATTTTAAACATGCACTTTTCTCAAATTGTTGTAGCAAAAATGTCCACAGTGTAAGT
This sequence comes from Holothuria leucospilota, assembly GCA_029531755.1. Classification (NCBI taxonomy): domain Eukaryota; kingdom Metazoa; phylum Echinodermata; class Holothuroidea; order Aspidochirotida; family Holothuriidae; genus Holothuria; species Holothuria leucospilota. The sequence goes on from JAIZAY010000254.1 coordinate 27,758, forward strand.
GAACGTTTTGCAAAATGTTAATTGTGAATGTAAAAATTTAGAAATAGGTGTTATTAAAAAGAATTAATTGGCGGTATGTTCAACCAGTGTTGGGTAAAGAAATTCACTTGAACCATTTCACCAATAGTTGAACAATAGGTTTTTCGGTTCTTTTGCCCAACATTGTACAAGTGTACGTAGGTACGTACGTACCGTCAATATACTGCAGTGCAGTATAGTAACTTTTCATTAATTGTGTACGTACGTATGGCGCGCAAATCAGTTCACTTTAACCAACCTGGGTAATATTGCAAGAGAGATGGACTTTACCCAGCCTGAAGGTTAACCAACCCAGTTGGTTAATCTGTTTTGCCACTTTGTTGGTTACCAAAGTGCCCAGGATGGGCACTTTGAATTTTACCCAACCCTTTTAACCAACTTTTTTTAGAGTGTATTACGTACGTGTGCTGCATGTATCTAAACATGCCAGGTCGATCTAACAGAAATCGCTGACTCTCTTTCCGTCCTCTTGGCGGGACTAATGGGCCTCATTCCGGGACCTGGTATTACAGTTTTCCGTTAAAACTGCAAATGAGTCATAAGAGGGAAGAAATTTTCTGAGTTGTAATATTTTTGGCGTAAGAGGAACTGACTTAGATTTTATAACCAAAAGTTCTAGGCAGACAATCTACCTTCCCGACATGGAACCGGACCATGCCATCTAACCCAAGTTCCGACAGCCCCTTTGTCCAAGGGTGGTCAGAAGGGGATATGAAGGAGCCTAACTATCCCATACCATTGCAGGGAAAATTTTGCATTGTATCACTTAATACTTCAAGAGCCGAGTTGCGCACTGATAGTGTCCTTTTGAATCTGAATCGTGAAATTGCAGAGCGCGCGAAGCGCGCGAAAATCTTGGTGGGCTTACACAAAAAACCGTAATCAATCATGACAAAAAGTAAAAAAAAAACTATAGGGGTTATAGGCCGTATCGGGGATAACATGCATTGCATTGAAACCACATGCACTACCCAATGAAATAGCCATTGTTTTCTCCTTGAGTAGCTCACCAATTACCAGGACCGCATAACGCACACAAGAGAACACACATAGGCTTTCCGACATGGGATGAAATTAACAACCTCTATCTAAATTGTGCATCCTGTCCACATGTTACCTGGTAAGCTAACGAGGACTTGTGCTATAATTGTGCTATCTAGCTATGAGGAATGGAACTATTGAAGAAACTGGAGTAAAGGGCGGGTCACTACAGCGATTTTCAATCAGAAATCCGATCCAATTTTTGTACATCGAACCAACAGTTTTTCATTCAGACTTTGGTCTCAGGATACTCACGCTATATCAATAACTGATCCTACTTTGTCTTACAATAAACTGTTCTGCTACCATTGTGTCACTTAAACCGCTCGAAAGAGCAGTATTTGTTCGACAATCAATCCGATTTTTGCACGCGTGTCCGATAAAAGCTGTTTGGCGATGTGACGTCACAAAATAATAAGTTCATTTTCAAATTTCGTACTTCTCTGATGCAAATCATATTTTTCCACAGTTTGGCAATTTTTTGGGTCCTTTCGACCAGGGATGGAGAAGATTGTAACTAAAACTCACGAAAATCGGACCGTAATCCTGTCCGAAATCGCTCTAGTGTGACCTGCGTTTAACTCTTCAGCGCGCGTAAGGCGCCGAACATTTTGGGTTCTTATTAGAGGAATTGTCCTTTTCAGAGCAAAAAAAAAAAACAGAAAGAGTGTTGGGGCGACTAGTCGCCGTCGGGGACGGCATACTTTATCGTATCGACTAAGACTCCCCTACGAAACAATTCAAATTTCCCAACGGGGGTATGCCCCCGCCAACACTTGGCGCCACCCTTGATATAATAGGCAGATAGTGGAAAATTATTATGATGGGATTGCGCTACAGTACGTCATGAGGTAACAATAGGTAGGCTCAAGCACGCTCCTTAAAACGGGTGGAGTACCCCGCCACCATCCTTAGACGCCTAGTTTCGGACATGCTGCAGGTTCATTAACAATCTGCCAATTGGTAGACGATTAGAAGGAACTAATGGCACCGGGTCATCTGAAACACTTGCAGCAGTGTTTTAGAAAAGAAAGAAACAGAACACTCTAGTACATCATTAGCATACACACAGCGGACTGGTATGGTGACTTAAGATGGGCCACCAAAAGTACTCTCCAGTGGAGAAAAGCCAAGCACATTTTCTTGTCGTCCATGCATGTTGTGAAGAATTTCTATTCCTCAAAGGAGTCTGAGAAACATTCGCTGCCGACTTTGTTATTTCTTCACTGCCGATAAGACAGCGTTACTGCTTTAACTTGATATTGTTCGCAAATGCTTGTTGCTTTCCTAGAACATTGCCGTCTATGTAGCCTGGCTTAGTAGAATTCATTCTTTCTACTCATACCACAAGCTTTGTTGGAAGATACTTCAAGTATAGGGGTACTAGGGAATATAAATTTATGCCCCTCATGTAACACATTCCTATGTTTTGTTTTACATTACAAAGACAGTTCCTCACATTATTTAGTTCTGAAAAGTCTACACTGCAAAAAATCCCTGTATATATACAGAACGAAAAAATAAAGACACACAATGTCATAAAGAAAACGGAAAGAGTGCTGTCAATTTGTTTCCAAAATTGACTGCACTTTTCAGTTCTTTTATGTAGCACTTGCAATTTACACTTTTTATCACAGGCAACGTCATTCATTTATTTCTATTGACACCCAAAGAAATGGATGTAATAGAACAATTATTAGATGCCGAGGAAGTCACCGACGGCTGAATTAGAAATGCAGTCAGAGCAGGGAGCTGATATTTGGATGGAGATACATCGCTTTGAAGTGGGGTTTGTGCCGCCAAGGTCACTCAGTAATCCACCTCTTGTATCGTTCTTGACATTTCTATAAGACTTTACACGGGATTAGGAAGTTAACACAAAAGGGATTTGTCGTCTGCTACATCTGCAGTAAGACTTGGGGTTTTCGTCCATTGCCACAACATTGCCAGTCGTCAGGGAAATAATACAAAAATTGCACCTTTCGACGCTCGGCGACGCGCATGACAGTATGTCAGTTAGGTTTTACGTCGAAATATGAACAAGAATCTATATCTGGTTATTTCAGGAAACTTCGGGAAATTTTTCTATTGTTGTAACAAAAGTTAGACTTCTGCCTCGTCAACTGATTTGCATGCGGTATCTTGTAAAGCAACGTTCTAGCTGCATTCTTCTATTTCAAATAAACAGTCGTTTCGAGTTTAATATCACCTGCTCTTAACCTGTTGGCGGCGCAAACCTACACATCAAAGAATTGTTCTGCGCAGGCCACTTGTTAAAGGATTACGTGACTTGAATGATGTTGCTAGGTGAATGATATCAAATTGGAGCCAGCAAACAATGGAAAGAAATTCCCCTGCGCCAAACAAAAGGCTTATCGTTGATAATCTCACCTCGATTTAGTGGGTCTTAAAGTATTTACATAAATTACAGTGTTCGATAGATCTCCATCCAAATAACAGCTCCCTGGTCAGAGTAAAAATCTAGAACGACTGGTTATTGCCAAGAATAGATGCTAATGCTGGGAGTAATCTCAATGTCATATGCAAATGGGCAAACTAGTTACGACGAGTCTATATTTTGCAGTTGAATTTTGATAAATTCACGCATAATTGTGCATATTGCAAAGGTTTTATACATATTTAGCGTTTAACAAGGAACCAAAAGAATACTTAGGTATAAGCGACACTACGCGATGAAACGAGAAACTTAATTGTTATGAAAGCGACTAGCAATGCTGAAGTGATAGGCATAATTCGGCTATGTCCTCTTCAAGGTGTTGCAAACGGCATGCACCCATTGTGCATAGTGCTTAGTGCTTAACACCTTTTTACCTTATTGAGTCTTCAATGGAGTGCAAAGGGAGAGGGATTAGTGGTATTGACACTGGGTAGGCTTAAACAGGGTCCTTGAAAAAGGGTGGTGTACCCTACCTCCATTCTTAGACAGCCTAGTTTCCGACATTCCGCAGGAACATCAAAAATCCTGTCAATTGGTAGACATTGTGAAGGAACTAATAAATGAAATAAAGAGCACTTGATCGATTTATTAGCATACACAGAGTGGGTTGGGATCGTGACTTATAAATAAAATCTTTTACAACTGAAGCGAGTCAAGCCTGTCTGTACGTGTTCGTTTAGATTATGTGTTACAAAATTTGAGCCCCTTCCTCTCTATGGGAAGCCCCATATAGCTCGGCATACAGCAACAACAAATTACATGACGAAATCATATTCTTTGGCGTTTGCACTTTTTAAAGGTAAAGAAGGTGACGCTCTTTCCCTTCCCTTGTCACTCCTCAATAACACGACTCCCTTACTCCCCTTAACAAGAACAACAATATTGCCGCAGCTAAGCTTGTTCTAGGTTATGAAAAGTGTGCATTCAATATTTCGGCTGAGTCTGTAACTCAAGTTGTTCATAAGTAGGTTAAAAAGCCACGAGGTAAATATAATTGTAAGGAAACAGATATTTATTAAAATCTTGAAGCACCGAAAGACTTAATGTGGTACACAAAATTATTTATATACATTTTACTGCACAGATGTCTGTAAAGACTGGACATCGTACCAGCACCGCGGCTATACTGGGAACGAAGCTGTCTTGAATGACACTGACAGCAGTTGATCGGTATCGTCACGTACTCCGACCGCACGTGACTTTACTGCCCCGCTTTATTATTCCTTTGGTAGCTTCGTTGAGGCTTCAACACGACCGTTTCCCGCGGGATGGGGCGGTTACAGTCCTAACAGGCTGAAATTTCTAAGCCCTATATATTCAAAACTGAATTTTGAAATGTTTCCCCTAGGGGAACTTTGTGGAATGATGATTGAAAACGAATTTTCCCCCAAGCTGCCAACACTATAGTCGAAGAACGTCAGTCTCTCCCATACCACCTTGCTTCTCGGCGTCCGTGTAAAGTAGATCTCTTTTGAAACGCGATGTTTAGGCTACTTAATGCGTAACAAGTCAGTTGAGTATTCTAGACTTGTGCACCAGAACGGGACTATTGTCGGGTGGGTCAGTTTAGTCAAGGATTGTCTCCTGGGGACGTTGTTACTCCTTTAGGGAGCAGAACTCCTTCGGGAGTATTGTTTGGTTTTCGTCCCTGGCTCTTCCCCAGAGAGTCAGGGGACTTTTGAAAAAAAAAAGCCTGTGCACCATAGCAAGCAAAATAACGACTACTACGAAGTACAAACCGATACATGACCTCCTGACAAACCTCCCGAACAAAGCTTTTGTTCAGCTAGTCTCTATGAAAGAACTATTGGCAGTAGATCCGAATGGCGTAAGACGCTATGAGCCAAAACGCATACTAGAAGAAAACTGTTAAAATGTGTCTTCGGCTTCAAATACTCTACAGGTTGGGGGGGGGGGGGGGGGAGGGTATGTGCAGTCTGACCGGAATCACAGTCGACATTAAAATGCACGATCCCCCAGTTGTTTTGCAAGGTCAACATCGTGCGAACACATAGGTATTCCCTTCGGGAAACCAAAATGAATTCTGGAAAATGATAAAAACTTTAATTCCTACTTATTTTTTCAAGGTCCAAGCTTAGAGCCAGGGAAATCGCACATGTAGGCTCTATTTTCCCTTTTCCAAAATCTTCAGACTCGTAGGTCCTCGGATCCACCACCTCAGAGGGACACTAATGCGAGCAGGGATCTGCTACAACACTCTGATGCGAGTAACTCGCTCGTTCCCTCTGATGCATGATGCACGCGATACAGCTGAAACATAAAGATATTATATTCGTATTGTTCTCACGAAGTACGCTGCCTAACTTGCTTAGCCTACGTAACTTTGCCTATGATTACCTTTTATTACACGCTAAGTTCTGTGGACCCTTTAATCCCATTTTCTCCTGCAAATTTATTTTACTGCGCAACATTTTTATGATTGGGATCTACCAGGTATAAATCCGTTGCTTTGGACGATTTATACGCCGGTGAATGTGTCGCTACAGGAGGCCTAGCCGTATAACTGCTCGTATAGGGAGGAAAACATGCACGCGTAATAGCCCCAAAGGCTATCTCGCCTGGGCTTGAAAAAGTATTCCCCATGGCTCCCCCATACCAACTTCTATTGGGGCTTTCTGCAAAGAAGAATTAGCTTTAATGGTGCCCCCTGCAGTGCCGGCGTCCCCTGTGACTGCACACTAATTTCTGACTGCGAGACTGATATACATTACATACGCCTTAAAGAATGCACGTTTTCCTTTCCGAAAAATGTTTTGAAATGTTAACACAACCCTAAAATCCTAAACATGTAGTATTATATTTTCAATCAAAGCGCTATGTTCTTTTAAAAAGAGGAAGGGAGTTCCTCTTACTCTTAAACCTATTTCCTGAACAACATTCGCCTTAACTTGAAGCAGTGACTCTGGCATCCCAATTCACGAGTCAGGCACGGATCCGGGGGGGGGGCGTATCCGGCCTCAGCCCCCCCCCCCTTTTCGCCACATCAACAATAACAAATACGTAACAAATAGCATAATGTTAATCTAGGAGAATACTCAAGGGGGCTTTCAGCCCCCCTCCCCCCCTTTCGAAATGTCTGGATCCGTGCCTGCGAGTAGCTACCAAATTACAAGCGATCCCCAACAACCACATATTAAATTAACACCCTTCTGGTTCATGTCCAGATCTCTCTACATTCTTCATAACGGTGCGGCCTAACGTTAGGCCTCGGAATTAAACCTTTCCTAATCGGTCAATCATTCACAGGTCAGACAATCATTCACGGATCGGGCATTCTTTCACAGGTTGGGCAACCAATAACACACCACCGGCAATCATTCACACAGGTCGAGCATTCATTGTACCGGCGATCAATATTAGTCATTTATTGGTCGGACCCCCGTTCGACATCATCGTTGTCGATATACTGCCTTTTGTGTAAACGCTTCCAGGCGATTAGGCACGAGACGTCCTGTACATTTATGTGAGTTCAGTATACTTTTGTACGTAGGTTCTTTGTACACAATGTTCTGTTTTGGGCCTTCAAACTATAACGACAACTTGGAATCTCGACGTCCTGTAAATCTAAATGTGAATAGTATTCTTTTGAACGTATATTTTTTGCACATAGCACTGGTTTGGGCCCTCAAATGATAAAAAAAAAAAAAAAAAACAAACTCAGAAATATAAATTTGGTTCAGAACCATTTCAACTATCTATATGAAACTTTTTTCATCGTATTTAGTGTATAATTCAACGAAAAGACAAACTCTCGCGAGGCCTTCATATTTATCGAAGATGGTAGCATCATTAAGATATTTTCCTTCCCTTAACGCCAGCCAAATTCTAGTCAAATCTATGAAGATATAGTGAAATGCCACGTATTTAAACACGATGTCGAAAAGTGACAAACATTTTCCGTGTACGATAGCTATAACTCAGCTGAAGCTTTCAGTTGAGCTAAAAAGGTGCCCGGTCCCTACTACACTACCTTTGAACACTTAAAGCCAATTTTTCACAGATAACACCATTTTGCCGTTGAGCCACCTGATTTATTTAGGCAAAGACATCTACAAAGACATCTACAAAGAAACAAAGTGTCCGTTTTTATTAAACCTAGCCCCTATATAAGTAAAAGTCCCTAACGACATTTTGCGACTTCTGATAAATTTAAATCGTTTAAAATAACGTAACATTACAAAACAAAGCTGGGCTATTTTTGGTTTTTCTTTTACTCCTGACATGAACCCCTGTATGACTTTTCAAATTAAAGATGAACCATATGTATCTCACAATACGTAGGCAAAAAGCAAAGTCGGCTAGTTAACTCGCTTCAGTCCGGTTGCCCAACCGACTTCGTCGGCTGGGCAACCGATTTTAGAGGCAAGCCTATGCCAAGTGGGAGGAAAGCCGGAGTACCCGGAGAAAAACCCACGTACATCGAGCGGGATTCGAACCCACGCACATGTGAAACACATTGGTGCACAGCAGCTGGAATAGACCACTCTGCCACTCGACGACCCCCATGCCATGGCTAGTCCCTTTTATAAATTTTCTACTGTCCGTGCTGTGGCTAATGCAAACAATGCGAACAATGCAAAGGCCGTAATAATAGATAGGTTCTGTGACTAACATACAAAGACGAGTTGTGCAATACACACATGAACGTGTGAAACCAGTTATCGTTGAATGAAAACAAGAGGTTTGAACCTATATTTCCTGACAGGATGCTAGAGGTTTATTTATATGGCTTAGGCTACAGGCTGTGACTAAGCACGTAAAACGAAAGTGACAGATAGGTATAGAAGTGCTAGAGGACTTAGAAATGTGCAACAAAACTATTCAAAGACATTCGTCTCTTTCTAGTAGCACTGAGGATACACTCAATCATCATAATATATATTATAGCTTAAAGACCTGAAGAGCATGCATGTATTTCAGTTAAAGTCATCATCTTGTTGATCAGTTACACAGAAGACACGAGTGTTTTCTGTGTAACTGACAGTGTGGTGACTATTACTGGAATAGATGTCATCATGTTTTCTGTAATGAGGACCTAAACGGGTCAAAATGACAAGGGCAACTTCATCGATATTGTCCAAGTTTTTGAGGTTTATTAAAAGTGTGTAAGGTTAAGATCGTTTCCCCGTGTAACACATAGAGTATGCATCAAAACATCAAAGCATACCTTGTTTAATACCGTGTATACAAGTAAAATGTACTATATGAACAGGAAAGAGAAGGAGGAAGTAGTTAAACGTAACACTATAATAAAGCTTACGGTAATCGAAAGTAAGATATGGTATGAGAGGATGTGGGTTGTTTTTATGAAACCTTCCATTTTTAAAGGTCATCTCATATACGACCTGGACAGAAGTAAACAGTCCCTGTCCTCCCCACGCTCTGTCTGGCAGCGACATTTACGTAGGAATTAACTTACTTCTACAGCAACTCGCATTCGTTACAGAACATCGCAGAATAGACCGCCCTTTCCATACTTTGTGCTATTGTCTCACTAAAACTTTCAAACATGATTTGCCACGACGAAGTTTACATGACCTTGATTTGTGTGTCGTTAAGTCTTGTAGAGAGGTTTGGCTAGACTGCCTACAACAGTATCATGCCAGGTGTGAAGGGTGTAACTACATTGAGCAGGGTACGCTACAATGGAGGTTTACTTGATTCACACTCTAAAAACGTCCAGTTCATATTGAACCGAAAACGTATATAATGGGCACTTAACCAAAAACAGGATCAATTATTTTATTAGTCTCGGTTCAAAATGACCCGTTTTCTGTTCAACAGAAATCAAATCTAGTCAAATATTTGATCAGAGTTTATTTCAGGGCCCATTGGAACGGATTTGGGTTAAATTTGAACCGGGTGTTTTTAGAATGCAAGGTTCACTAAAAAGGAGATCCCGTGAACTTTTATTTCCAATACTGACTCTAACCCTAACTCTTACCCTAATACTATCCAAGGCCAATTCTCATCCTTAATCTAACCAAAGTTTGTTGTAAATTCCTTTACTCATTAACTCTAACTCTAACCCCAAATAGATTTTTCGATCAAGTGATCTTCGTTCAAGCGAAACTTTGTTATTTTTGACAGTTCGCAGACTAAATAAACCTGGACTTCTTTGATAAGAGACCTTTTAAAGGGTTTGCTACATCACCATAATTCGGACAAAACTTTTCGTAGAAGCCGGTCATTCTGAGAAAATGCATAAGCTCTCGTTTGCTCTTAGCCACTGGAAATCTTTCACTTGCTTAAACTTTGGCATTTGGGGACGCAACTCTACCTCCATCCAAATATGTAACAGTGTCTTTACCGATTTAACCCATGTGCAATTTTACAGTTGGTCCGGCTTTTCAAGTCTCTCAAAGAAAGCCTTAGTTCTACTCAGGTGAGACTGTCAGTCATCGGAACAAATTATTACGTCATCCATGTACGTGCCGTGCCCTTCTAACCCCTCACAAACTATATTCATTAAACAGGGAAATGTACCTGGAGAATTTTTTTTTTCATTTCGAAAGCCATAACATTACAAAGCTTGAAATGTTTTTGGCCCTTTGGGTAAGCGTATTACTTGTCATACTTGCTAACAAAGTAACAATTTCTTATATGGTCTATACAATCAACGAGGAGTGGTATTGGGTGTGAATCCATCGCCGTGACGTAGTTAACTTTCTTATAATCGATGCATAGCTTCTTCGAACCGTTTTCACTAGAAGTAACACAAGCGCAACAATGTTGTCGAAGCTCAGCTTTCCCTAAGTCATGGAAAATTGTTCAGTCAAATATGTCGGTTGAGTCTGTAACTGAAGTTGACCATTCGTCCATTGAAGTAAGAAAGGGATAAACATAAATGTAATGAAACAAATACTTTTTGAACTCCTTAAGTATGTAAGGCAAACGTGGCACGCAATGTTAATGCTATATACTGCACAGATCTTTGTAAAGATTGCATCAACATTAAATAGGGACATTTTTACCCTTGTCTATAGTGTTCTTGTAACCTAGTTCAGAGTCGTTAAAGAAACCTTCTTATATTATTATTTGCTGAACATACTTTACTTTATTCTTCATACCTCTTCTAGTAATACCAGATATCAAATAAAAAAGGAACATTTGCGACAAAATTTAACCAAACAATTATAAGACGAGCAGCAATGTCTTTTGAGCTTACGAGGGGTAAACGTTACTATATCTTAAAACAAAAAAATAAACAGAACATAAAAACTGACGGCTTTCACCCTTGTACTAATTACTAAACAAAAGCTAATATATAATCGACTTGTATTACACTTTTCCTACAACTACTCTATTGTGTATAACTTAAGACAGTCCTCACCTACACTTCAGCCAAATTTCAGTTAAATCTATGAAGAAATAGCAAAATGTCACGCATTTAAATACGATGACGAAAAGTGACAGACATTTGCCGCGTACGATAGCTATAGCTCAGCTAAAATGGGTGATGCCCATGGGCTTTGGCTAAAGGCGATAAGGTCGTTGTCTAATATGTACTTAATTCCATCCCTTTCAAATTGAAGCTTGAAAGTATTTAACGGGTAGGGATGTTGCTTAATGGGCAGAACATCCCTGATATCAACGTCTTATTGAAGAATATGTGTTCTCCCTGGAGTATCAGAGAATGTGCTAGGACAAGAAGCTAATACGTTTTCCTTTTCAAGCCTTTGACCTAACTTAGTATCCAGTGACCTAACTTAGTACCTAGATCAGAAAGTACCACTCAATTCTTTATTTTGTAGTATGGCTTTCAGCTTTTGACTCTTTTGCAGGGTTAGTCTCAACAATTGGTAAGTTATAAGAATCAGACTCATTTCTGTAATAGTATTGTTTGAGCTTATTGACATAAAAAAGTCTAGTAACCTTTCGCCTACAAGGTGTTTTTACAATATAATCAGGCGCGGCGCCACAGGGGGGGGGGCAGGGCAGGCATTTGCCCCCTATGGTTTTTCAACCCAAAAAGTAAAATCGTCTGAAAACGTTTTAAGACACATAACTTTGTAGGGGGTGTGGTGAGGTGTTACAGTATGTCATCCATCTATCACAATATTAGTTAAATTGTTCGTTACAAAATACCTGAAACTTACAATCCCCGAACGGATAACGTTTTCTGTTTTCTCCATTGTTAACGTGAATGCAGGTTAAGTATTACATAAACACTTAGGCTATTATACATAACGTGCAAACAAAAAGAGCATAGGAACCGAGAGTAAAGCTAAAACAATACAGTAGTATACCCTAACGCCAAGTTATTATGAGACCTTACACATATGGTGTCACAGAGCCAAAAGTTCTCCCTCTCTTGGAGAAAAGGTGCGTATCATTGCAAGTTACACCACAAAATACAGACAGCTAATTTGTGCTTCAGGGGATACACCTGATCCATGAATATCTGTCTAACCAAAACCCCAACCCTACACGTAACTAGGAATATATTTTCGTCCGGGGGAATCTTCGGTCTTTAGTGAACCTTCGACCAAGTGAACCTTTCGTCTATGGGTATTCCCCTCTGTCCGGATTATGTAATGTTTGGCAATCTCAAACATTTACTGTCTCTCCATTCCTAGCATGTGGCCATTTAAAGTTTAGAACGTAAACATATATATTGGGGGTATCATGAGTCAATCACTTAACGAACATTTTGACAATAAAATTATAAAAAACATTTAATAAAATGAATTAAAATTTGAAGTAATATTATATTTCTCTCTTATTGCATAAGCGTAGGAAGCGGGGGTCTGGGGGATAAAGCCTTCAGTCAAAAATCTGGGGGGCTGAAGTATGCTTCTTTCCCCAATATCCAAGGCCAAAATCCCCTTATTTGTCTCTTCAGTAAAAAAATGTTAAAAAATTGCAGTAATTTTCCTTAAAATTTGCCCAAAATGTTGCACCAAATTGCATCTGAGGACCCTCAAATACCCAAAAATTTTCCAAAGGGGAGGGGACACCCCTCCCCAGGACAGCGATCCGAAACAAGGTTCAGCTCCTCAGTCTCGAAGAGCTACCTACGCCTATGCCTTATTGTGCTTTATTTTGGTGTTGTCTCGACCGAGTAATCCATAGAAAACGAATTTTAAATAGGTGCATGGCCGTACACAACACAATCTTTACTGTATGAAGAAATCTTGAGTCAATCAGAAAAAGAGCAAAGAAAAACAGGGCGATGCCACATGGGGCAGGGGGCAACCGCCTCCTATCATTTGCAAGAACAGGGGAAAGAGAGAAGGAAAAGAGCAGGAAAGAAGAAAAGGAGAAAACGAAAGAGAAGAAGAGAAAGCGAAGGAGAAAGACGAAAGGAGGAGGGTGGGGTAGGCATATATTGATCCATATAATTAGTCCAGAGCTTCCAGAAGGCCCTATTCCGGTGTCTGCCAGCCTTTAGATACCTTGTATAATGCATTTATGAAGCAACGAAAATATTCGTAATAGTTCGTGTTTCTGTCGACTCAACGCACGTATTTTTGAGTGAAAACATACCCATACGTAAAATAAAAGGGGGTGGCTTTGACTACATGCATACCCTTCTCTTCGACAACAAAGGCTACTGTCCTCTTTCACTAAACCAAAACTTAAAATTCAATAGATTATTAACACTTTTCAGCCGTATATGATGAGCTCAAAAAATACCAAAGACATCACTATTTTGCACCTAAGCAATCTTAAATTGATAAAAATTTCTCAAAGGGGAGGGGACACCCCTCCCCTTAGACCCCTCCCCAGAAAAGCATCTTTCCCCCAAGCAAATATTAAAATTCAGTAAATTATGAACACTTTCTTCCATAAATGATCAGTTCAAAAAATATACCAAAGATGTCACCATTTTGCGTCTAAGCAATCTTAAATTAAAAAAATTTCTCAAAGGGGAGGGGACACCTCTCCCCAGAAAAGCATCTTTCCCCAAACAAAAATTAAAATTACTAAAATATAAACTTTTCAGCCATATATGTCCAGTTGAAAATATGTACCAAAGACATCATCAATTTGCATCTAAGCAACCTTAAATTAACAAAAAAAAAATTCCAATGTGGAGGGGGACACCCCCTCCCCTTAAACCCCTCCCCAGGACGGCGATCACTCATCTCACGCTTTGCCCCCCCCCCCTATCGAAATGCCCTGTCGCCGTCCCTGAATGTAGTTAACATTACTTGTTTGCTTGATGATTCAGTATGGTCCGGAGTAACGCGCACGTAGGGGTTCACAATGGATTGAGAGCACACTAGTACTTCATCCCGAAGAGTGAACACACCACCCCTGGCATCCTTATCATATCGTTTCTTCATTTGGGTTTGTGCTTTGGCGAGACTTTCTTTTGACATGCTACAAGCTTTGTGAGGTTCATTCATGCTAGAAATGTAATCCAGGACATTACTCTCTGGCGGAGCCCCTGAAAGAAATTTGCTGTTATGACTTTTAAAGGTCCACGTACCTTGTGACCATAGATTAATTAAAAAAAACTAAAGCCAGACGATTCATTAGGAGTCCCTCTGTCGGCAAAAAGCAAAACGTCTATCCCTTTATCCCAGTCGGCTTGATTATCATGACAAAATACTTTTATCATTGTTTTCAAAGTCTGATGGTAACGCTCTATACCACCTTGGGACTAGGGCTAGTAGAACAACTCAATTATAAAATTAGATCCTTGATCACGATGTACTTCTTTCGTTAAGTCTACCCTAGTGAAGAATTCAATGCGCCAGTGTTCAGTTTGGCCGAAATACTTCTACACAATTAGAAGCCTTTGAAACGGTTGTCCCATAGCAGGAATTAGAATGCGTGGAGGTGCATTTTTGATTTTCTGGTTTGGCTTACCATTTAACTGACAAGTCGGACAACTTTTACAATAATTGCCGACATCGCAATGGGCTCTAGGTCAAAAAAAAAAGTGTCTTACAATTCGGTCTTATATTTTTCTAACCCCGCAGTGACCTGACATGAGCAGATCATGGGAAATTTTAAAAATGTAAGCCCTATATTCCTTGGGAGCAATTGCCTCATGATAACTCTCCAGTCATCAAATGGGTTACCTCTGGGTGCCGTCATTTACGCATGAGCACACCAGACTTCGATGTAAAGTACTCTACTGACACTTTCGCCACTAAATCCTCTAAAAGAGCAAAATCAAACAGTTTTCCAGTGTTATCACCCGCTTCTTGGTTTAGGATCACGGTTTTAAACTCTAAGGGAAAAGTTTCTTCCATACGCAATTTTTTTGAAATGATACCTTATATTATCTATCTTGGGTAAATCAATGCTTTCAAAATTCGTCCCAACCAACTTCACAAAATTATCGACCTCCGTTGATTTACTTTAGTTTATTTTTTTTTAAATTACGCGCCACGGAACGGTTTGTCATACAAGCTGGGTAAATCCCAGGGATTGTACTTGACAACCAGTCTGTTTTCTTAACAACATGATATTCTAAACATATATGTACACCAGGGTGGCCCCAGGATTTATCCGACGGGGGAAAAGACTCCCTGACCAGGTGCCAGCCATTCGAAACCCCTACTGCCCTGATGCCGTCAAAGGGTTGGTGAGGGGGGATTTGAAAAAAAAAAAACTTTGTACTATACCATGCCATTGTGGGGCATATATGGAATAAAATTTGCCTTTTCTAGAGGAATATAGTTCCGCTGATTTAATGTTTTCCCCGGAATCTGCAAATTACAAAGCGCGCCAAGCGTGCGATTTTTTTTTTTTTTCTGCGTTAGCCTACACTTAAGAGATCCTGTACTTATTGAAAACATATAGGTCACCTGTCCGGGCAGTTGGGTCCTATCAGGCATTACTTACATTGCACTTCCCTGCTCGATTCAGTAGCCGTACCGTACCACAGACACAAGAGAACATTTAGCTTGGTCTGGCGAAATGAGTTGAAATTCCCGACAGGTACATAAATCCATGTATTCTACTTCTTTAGTTACCTGAAAAGGTGGAAAGGGCTGGTACTATATTTAGCTATAAATTACGGAACTGAGGAAGAGTGGGCAAAGCGTACCTAAAATTTTAGGTTTTATCGCAGAAATGACCCTTTTGAAAGCCAAAATACGTAAACCGACCATGGGTGGCGACAGAATTTTCCCTTCAGGAAGCCGGGCCATGCCAGCAACCCCAAGTTCCGACAACCTCCATGTCGAGGGGGTGGTGAGAAGGGGATATGAAGGAGCCCAACTATCCCATGCCGTTGCAGAGCACTTTTGCATAATATCATTTAATACTTCAAGCCGAGTTGCGCACTGATCGTGTTCTTTTGAATCTGAATCGTGAAATTACAAAGCGTGCGCATGTGGGCGAAAATTTTTGGTAGGCTTACACAAAAAAAAAAAAAAAAAACATTATGTAATCATTAAGAACAAAAAGAAAAATAAGAAAAACTGTACGGGGATGTATGCCGTATCGGGGATAACATACATTGTATAGAACCACCTGGACTACCTTTATGAAACAGCCAAACTTTGTTCTGTAAGTTGCTCACCAACTGACTGTACCGCCTGACACACACACAAGAGAGCAGCAACTAGGCTTTGCGATATGGGATGAAATTTACGATCTCTACACAAAGGGTGTACTCTGCCTACATGTTACTTGGTAAGGTGAACAGTACTTGTGCTATCTAGCTATGTGGAATACAACTACTGATGAAACTCGAGTGACTCTACAGCGCGCGTAGCGCACCGTAAATTTTGGGTTTTTATTCGAGAAATTGTCCTCTCGAGAGCAAAAATCAGGTAAACTGTCGGGGCGAGTAATCGCCATCGGGGACTGCATACATTATCGTATCTACTAAGACTCCCCGACGAAACTGAAAAAAAAATCCCCGACGGAGGGGGCCAGCCTTCCCCGACCGTGGGGCCATGTCCCCCCGCCCCCACCTGGCGCCACCACTGATGTACACTAGGGGAAACTAAACCCCGCCACCGGCATTATCACCCCATACGTTGGCAATCTATCTACTTCCATTCCCCGTACTCTACTGTCATCAATCCTTCGACTCAGGGGAAGCACACTGCGCAGCATTAATGGACGAGATGACCAGTGTCTCGTTTGATTACAGCTTTAAAGGCTTACTATTATTCGGTCGAGTAACAGTATACTACAAAGTAACATGATCATAGCCATCCTTCTAACCTTATCAACATAACTATCTGAAACACTGCTTTCAGAGAGCGTGCTGGGATCGTTGACCTACTTAGCACTGCCTGGAATTCATTATCACTTTTAGAGGTTGGAGACTGGGGGGACTTGAAATAAAAGCACGTGGCTTGTCCAAATCTCTTATCATGTTTCGTAAGTGACCAATGTTATGGTAATAGTTACAGGTGGGCCTTTCATTAGGCTTTCTAGAATTGTCACTCGGTGTTGCTCCCTGTTTCGGACTCCTTGCCGGACACAAATTTCCCACCATTACCCTTCTTTTAAAGCTCTTGTGAGACTTTTGGTCACGTGATTTGCCAAAAGAGCTGTTATGAGCTAACCCATAATCATTAGACATAATGGCTACCTTGTAAAGACGCCCTGCTGCTTTATACCTAATAAATGCGTCCTAATATCCCTTGGTACACAGGTTAAGAATTCTCTTATTAAAATTAGTTATCATTAAATTCTTCAAAATAAAATCAAAATTTCATGAAGAAGAGACACGGGAGGCTCAATGCTACTCTTACTTTCGTTCTTTCATATCTTTCCGATACTCCATTTCTTTCAATTTCTGTTTAATATACAACTTCTTTTCCTTCACTCTAGCATCTATTTCCTTGAGCCTTCATTGAATCTTTGATTTTTGTGATCCTTCACTAACACTAGGTTGTACAATGTGTTACAGCTAGGTACAATACGCAAAACTGAAGTAGCAATTAGGTTTCAAAACAGAGGTTTCATCTATAAGACATTTAAGGGCCGATTTTTTCTGCATGATAGAGTTCAATGACCCACCTACATGTTTTGGAAAGTAGTAAATGACGACGATTTCTTGATGAAAATTATAATATTCAAAGTATATCCTGGTGGGTGACAGATGGGTCTGAAGGAAACGTACGTTTTGTACGTTAGTGAATATAATGAAGAGAAATGACACCAAAGAGTTACAAATAAGCATAAACAATGTTTAAAGGAGTTTATTGTGATTTATTTAATCAAAAGTACCCCATTTCAAGATTATGCAAGCATAAGCTGTGGTACATTACATTTTGAAGGCAACGTTTAATGATTTAACAGCTTACTATGAAGTTTCAAGGAGCATAACGTTCCATAAGATTTTCCGCAACTTCGATTGCGAACGAAAATGAGGGGTGCTTGAATGAGAAGAGCTGGCAATTAGCAGCAATTTTCTAGAATAGGTGTATTTTGCCTGGACATATCATAACTTAAATTCTTGACTGAAGAGGTTTCCATGCCGGTTCAAGATACGAAGCCCCCGGAAAAAAATTCTGTACAACTCTGTTTTATATAAAGAGGTACTAATTGAATATTGTGAAAAATATATTCCAATTGTCATATACACTAATACCGTTGAAACATTCTGTATCCTCCGACATCTAGTAACAATGCACATTCAGCCGAGGTTGCAAAAAGATTTTTTAACTCATTTTGCAATGACAGTGCAATTTCAGACAAAAATGAAATGGCATAAAGTTTCATATCTGGTTTGGTGAAAGTAACTTAAAGTTGACAACATAGTAGCCTACCTTACATTCACTGATTCTTAAAATACCACATTTTAAGTGGGATTTCATTTTAAATTGTAATGTAAACTACCAATCTTTCACACCACTGTTTTATTATTTACCACAGGAACTTTAAAATGACAAATTTTATACAGCACTACATTTTATTTTTCTAACTTCCATACTTTACACTGTGTTGCCTCTTAATACAAAGTAAAAGGCCGTGGCCGGCTCGACTTGAATCAAACTAGGCCGTAAAACTCCATCTAACTAACTTAATACAAAGCAAACTACATGGAGACTGACTTCATTAAATCAGAAGTATGAAGAAAGAAGAAAATGAACAAGGAAACATAATAATAAAAAATAAACCACTACGTGCATAAAACTTTCATATAAAAGCATAAAAATAAATTTTCATGAGTACCCAAAGCCTGTAGCTGTTGCCTGTTATAGTCTCAAGGGTAAACAAGAAATGGGAAGGCATGAGGTGAACCCTATCATTTACAATAATGTTTACTTTATTGTACAGGTACGGCTATATGTATTAAGTATTAATATTTCCCGGAGTGTATACATTAACGCATACTTACAAGAACTTTATACTCACAGACGCTCATTCAAAAACTATTCTTTGGTCACCAAATGCCACATACTCTCTCCTTGTGCACGGAATGAGAGAAATAAAAAAAAAACCTGTATTCATTGACCAAATGTTAGAGGGCGAAACAAATTCCGTCTCAGACAAGTGTGAATAATCACCCCTTTTATTCATACATTCATGTACAGAACAAAATCATGACATAAAATATGAAACACTTTTGCTCAATGTTAACCTTTAACCATGCCTCACAAACACGCAAAGACTCAGTCATTACGGTTACACGAAAGTATCCGTAGTTTGAGTGCTGCTGAATAGAATCAGGGAG
Organism: Holothuria leucospilota; assembly: GCA_029531755.1. Taxonomy (NCBI): domain Eukaryota; kingdom Metazoa; phylum Echinodermata; class Holothuroidea; order Aspidochirotida; family Holothuriidae; genus Holothuria; species Holothuria leucospilota. The sequence continues at coordinate 46,921 of JAIZAY010000254.1, forward strand.
TTGTCCTATGTTAGGAGAACTCCCTGATAGAATGTTGCTTGAACAATGTAGATTTCTTACCATCTCTAATTACATCACTTCTAGGATACGTGCAATACCCTTAAGTACGCCAGCTAAGCAGACATCACTACTATTAAGCAAAGAGGCAACAATGCAGTAATTTCGCTATCACTAACCATATCACGTCTAGAATATGTAGGCCAATAATGAGGGCGCTGTTGAACTTGTAAAACTCCCTGATAGACTACCTCAATACGTCAGAGAACTTGAAGCACACATCACAACATTGTGTAAATATTGACTAACCAAATGGTTGAATGATTTAATATCAGTCTCCGGTTTACAATAGATTACTATTGTACACATATGTCACGCATAACACACGGTCAGCTTTAAAGGATAATGTTGGCGTGAAGGAAAGAGACAAACCATCTCTACACCACATAATCCAGGGTGGGAAAGCTTTTTAATTAATGGCAGTTTGATAGTCACTATCTACTTGCGGGCAAAAGGTGCCGCAGGCGGTGAGAGCGCAACATTCTTTCTCCATTAAGCACAAGTCCAGGGGCCCAAGCGGCCTTGAAAGGGTGCACGACGGAAGAAGAAAGGCCCAGGTAATGAACTGGGTCGGGCCTAGGGAGTTTTGGGATTTGTACAAATCTGTCCATATAGTACAGTCTTAATCCTTTCAGTAATCTAACAGTCTAATTTTTTTTTTTCACTTCTCCGTTGACAACAGAGTATTACTAGCCAAATGTGAGAGGTAGGCATACTTCAATCAAAACATTAAACAACAAAAAAGAGGTGACAAAGATGCTGGATAGCGCTTCAAGCCTTCCCATGAATTAGGGGAAACAATAAAAAAAAAAAAAAATACATGATATGACGAATACCTCATTTTGTGTTTTATCACAATATCGATCGATAACTTTAAAAATTATTAATTTTAGCACTCTTGATGCTTCAAAGGTACAATTGAAATTCAATGAATCTTTTTAAAGACAGTGAAGGAATCAAACCAATTTAAAATGAAGCATAAAGTAACTACATTTAGAGAACAGAACATCACACAGTTAGTACATAATAAACGTATTATGAATATAATTATCTAATGCTTGTACTATAGAATAAACTACTGATGACAGCTTGTTTCCTGCTTTAAATTTGTGTAGTGAAAGTACTAGTTAGTTCTGTACCATTCTGTATGTAAAAGTTTAAGTGCCGTTTTTTGTTCTTCAAAAAGTAAAGAATTTTGAAAACTTTTAATTATCGTGTCGTTTTTACCAGAAAACTTAATAATTACAATAGCTTTGTCATTTTCGTCAAACAACAAGTGACGAAGGATTTTACTAAGGATTGAATGAAAAAATTGTGAATTCTAAGCTAAACACTTTTTTTTATAATTTACATACCAAATTTACAATTAAACTCTTGGACAGCGTTAAAAGACACGTAAAAAAAGACACGCAATCCGTTTGTAACAATTCTTACAACCCTAATTATAAATGACACTGCCCTCATTTGCATTCAAATTATCTTTTCCCTCAAGAACCCATGACCTGTCTAATTTCATATTCATATACTGTAAATACTCAGCATGCATCCTGGAGGAGTGTAAAACGTAATGCCCCCCCCCCTTCACACACACATTGCTACAATTTTGTTGCATCAGTTCTGTCTGTATTTCCTAATGTGTCCTGAACTTATCACCTTGGTAATATCAATAGTAGTAGTGACATCTTCCACAGCTGCTTACACTGTGACGGACCTACGATACTGCTTATTTGACTTCGCTACAGTGCTGGTCTTTTTTCAATACGTCCTCATGACTTCACACTCGTCATTCATCGGGGATTACCCTGTCGTTTCTTAGCGAGTTTCCTGTGTTGTGGATGAAGTAAAATAAAGAAAAAGTATATATTAGTGTTTCTCAAACGCGGCCCTTAGGGCCGCATGCGGCCCCGAGTCCGTATTGGCGCAACCCCTGAACTGCTTTTAAGTTAAAAAATCATATTCTACAAGATAAACGTAGCAAAGTTGGAATAGGGCCCAATAATCCATGACGTGTGTCGCAACTTGAGTCCTCTCAAGTTTGTTTTCCTGGAGTGGTTTTAAGTTACTCAGGCAGGGGTGGCGCAAGATGGGCAAGGAGCCATGCCCCCCGTCGGGGAAGGCTCCCCCCGTCGGGGAATTTTTTACAATTTCGTCGGGGAATCTTAGTCGATACAATAAAGTATGCATTTTACCCCACGGCCACGGTTTAACTATATTTGCTCTCATGAGGACAATTTCTCTAAGTAGAAACTAACATTTTCGGCGCGCACCGGGCTGTAGAGTCACTCCAGTTAGGCTTCTTCAATAGATTTATTCTCCACACCTAGATAGCGCAAGTTCTGTCCACCTTACCAAGTACATAATAGACAAAGTACACAGTTTATGTAAAGGTCGTAAGGTACATCCCATTATCGCAAAGCCTGTAGTAATCTTGTGTGTGTCATGCGGTACTGTCCGTTGGTGAACGAACTTAGGGAAAAAAGTTCGGCTATTTTATTGGGTAATCCAGGTCGTTTCGATACAATGTATGTTATCCCCGAAACGGTCTACAACCCCTACAGTTTTTTTTTCTCTTGTTCCTAATGATTACATATGTTTTTGTGTGAGCCTACCAAAAATGTTGGCGCGCTTTGCGCGCTTTGCAATTCACGATTCAGATTCAAAAAAAAAAAAACACTATCAGTGCCCAACTCGACTCTTGAAGTATTAAGTGATATTATGCAAAATATGTCATTTGACATAGGATAGTTAGGCTCCTTCATATCTCCTTCTCACCAACCCCTCGACATAAGGGATGTCGGGACTTGGGGTCGCTGACATAGCCCGGCTGCCTGTTGGGAAAATTCTGTGGCTACCCATGATTGGTTTACTTAATTTTGGCTTTCAAAAGGGTCATTTCTGCAATAAAAGCTAAGATTTTCGGTACGCTATGACCGCTACCCCCCCCCCCACACACACACACGCCAGGAAGTCTGTTCCCCTCGGGTAAATCCTTGCGCCACCCCTGTACTCAGGGGGCAGGCTCTACAGCATAATCCTTGTTTAGTCATATCTTGCTATAATTGGATATTTTGTTTTGTGTACCTTGCTATTTTGTACACGGTGATATATATGGTTAAGGAGTGGAGCATCGCTGAGCGCGTGTATTTATTATTGCGTGACTGTGGCGAAAAAATGTTCCTGACATCTAATTTCTGGTGACTGTACAACTGAAAAACGTATTGCGTTAAAGATGTGGTGATTGATTGCTGAAATTAAAATCTCTGCGATTCATCTTACAATACACTTGTAGAAACAAAATCAAATGGGCCTGCGTTTGCTCACTGGCATCACCTAACTGCGTTTGTAAAGTTTTTTTTTTTTCTGCGCTTGTTCTTTCCTTGGCTTTTGTTAAATGGAAAAGAATCATTCAATCAACTATAAGCTTTTTGAATTTTTGGAATGAGGCCCTCGACCTCAGCCACTTCTTTTATTGCGTTGTAGGATAACTGATCATCAAAATGATCATACGGTGACTCGCGAATGCTAGAGACAGAATGTACACGGGGCGGGGATAGGGAGGGGATATTCACCCTGTCGTGAAAGGCTTTCTCCGTCAGGGAATTTCCGTTTCGTCGAAGGGGGCGGTTTATTGGTACAATTAAGTAAGTAATCCCCGACAACAACTGGCCAAACCGACGAATTTCTTAGTTTTGCTCGCAAGGAGTGCAGATTGTTAATAAATATCTACAAAATTTTAACTGGTCTTCAATAAAAACCTACAAACTTCGGCGCGATTCGCGCTCCAAGGAATCGCATCGCCATGGATCCTTTCGGCTAACCGTCATTTTTGCCGGGTCTAAGGGGCGCTCTCCACTCCCCTATCTGGGAGTTTGCCTCCTCGTCAGGCAAATCCTGTGGCCACCCGTATTTGAAAATACAACTGTGGTTCAAAAAGCGATTTCTAGTCAGTCTGAAAAGCTAAAATTTCTGACCTCAGCCCTAACCAATGATCAGTTAATTGTAAAAAAGGTTGCTATGTTATCTCCCAGATAAGCCCCTTTTCAAGTTCCTTTAACTGAAGAGGGAAACGGTCTTTGGAGACACAGGGGTGCCTCTACCCTAGTGCAGGTACTTTCACAAGCCAGAACACAGATGTGGAATAATTGCAGAGAAGAAAATGTTATGTATTATCCTACAAATTACCCTTCGAGCCCCCCCCCCCTCCGAAAAAAATGGTAAAATACGTGGGAACATTCTATTTTTGCGGAGGGGCCGAGAAATAGTAACAGACCGCGTCATGTGATAATTACATGCTATTTTCAAATTTAATTGCTGTTATTTCTTCATTCATGAACAAACTTCTTCCGTCTCATCTAGTATGAATCTACACAATGCATATTCAATGTACGTCTAAAGTTCTAAACCTTCGCTACTTTACTGATTATTATGTAATGTAAATAGTACACTAGTACTTCTTACCAAATATATTATAAACTGTATCCCATCAAAATGTTGTTATGCTATAAAGCCCAAGCGTAGGAAGAATTCTCAAGGGGGGGGGGGGCTGAACATCTCAGACCACAGTCCCGGGAGAGAGGTTTCCCTTCCTCACTGGAAAACTTGTTGGGAATGTAAGGGTGCTTTAATGGGATTGTATGTTTATTACATGTTTTTACAATGTTGGAGAGTACTAATTGAAAAAGTTTGGTAGTTTGTTGGAAAAGTATATAAATTTTGCAAAGTGGGCAAGTAATAAGTTTCGTGGTCTAACAATGTAGGCTGAAACCTACTTCAACCCCACCCCCACCCCCAAATTTTGGACAAGGGAGTTTACTTCGCCTACCCACCAACCTTTCTGCCGCTGTAATATGAATTTAAATGAATATTACTTTCTACAGCTATGGACATCTTTTCCTAATCCAATACACCCCCATTACGATCAGTGTACCAGTCATCATTTCTCTGCATCAACGCAAAATTCTATACTATGTATAAAATGCGTCGAACTGTTAACAACACGGAGCTAACAATCAGTTGTCAACAGTTTTGTCTGTACCATTACTTCACAGTGTCTAGTATATGTCAGTATCACAGTTGAAATAACTTTACATTACCTCAGGACTTCTCGATCTTCCTTTACCTGACGTGAAAGAGAAACAATGGAGAAAAAATTAGATTAATAGCCTTCTGTTTACGATTTCTTTTCATTGATAGCATTTTAAAAAATGACAACACAAGTTCATAGCATATTTACGATAAAAAATAGCAGATATTTTATCTGAAGATATAATGGATCACAGACAAGAACCATTAAGGCATTGGTATCAAGATTTTTGTTTCCGCCTCTACATTTCAATTTATATTCGACTTACCACTTTTCTTTATTACATTCCTACTTCGCCGGGGATGATAGTTATCTTTAGGTGCATATAGTCATCTTTACTAGCAATTGGGCAAATGTTTTTTTGTAATTTTTCCAAGGTACAAAAACTTCTCCTAGAAGTTGACTAACAAATAAACGGTATACTGTTTTGTGGCAATATGACTATTAACTCACTGAAAAAACCAAGGTAACTAATTATCATCCCATTAATTTATTTTTCATAACCGATCACGCTAATTTTAAAAGTTGTTTTTCTGTTTATTAACCTTGGACGAGTAATGTTTTTCCAAAAAAAATCCTAACATAGAGACTCAATTTGTTTTTAACGTTTCGATGTCAAAAGCTTCAGTAATGTGTTACAAGACGACCCGTCAGGAACACCGGATTGAATCCATCGACGAGCGAATGGAAAGTTCTAGAGAATTCAACTTCAACGCGGCCTTTCTGGAACTGTCTAGAAGTGAGAACTGTTTACGTTATGTCCCAATTACAGCAGCGACCTGGCAACACTTCTAAGAAACTGCAATTGTCGTTATTCAACTACTGTGTGTTCTAGAAGTTTCTATTAAGGAACGTTCTCGTAATTGCTGGACTGTGGGCACTAGAAGTTTCTGTTAAATTCTGGAGAGTTCTCGAATAAAAGCCTAGCATATAAAAGTTGTGGCTGAGAGATACAGCATAAAACTTCATCAAGCCCAGACACTGCTGAGATATCCTAAGCCAGCCACTGACACTGAACACTTGTGATAAATTGCCTTACGCCGTTTCTACGCTGTGTATTGAGATTGTTATCATCCATCATCGCTAGCCTTGTCGTTATTCGCTCGTGGAACCAGTTCCTACGCTACAGTACGCTGCAGGTCTACTACTGTACCATCGTCAACGTGCATGCACTACCAGCCCTTGGAACAGACCAGGCAAATATTAAGTAAAGGATTGTGAGTAAATCTAATTAATTATTGTAAATTTAAGTAAGATAAGGAGATTGTAAATAATCATTAAGTTGTTGAATTTTAATCTCGTTCTTCTGTGATCTTTCGCTGTTATTGGTTTGGCTGCGACCACAAGCCGTAACAGAATTGGTGGCCTAACATCCGGGAACGAAAAATACTAGAAAATTCGAGAAATTCTGTTGTGAATCGTAAGCAACTGTGTTTGCTCAGACTACTTATTTGTTTGTTGAAGGCTTGATACAATTTCAAAATGCCATTCAACTTAGATAAATTCGTGGCTAGTCCCTCAGTCGAGGAACTAGATTCATTAAAAAAGTCTGAGATTGTAAAGGTCGCAAAACATTATGGCATTGAATTTCAGCCTTTAATGCGGAAAGACGAGATTAAAAGATATGTTCTAGAATATCTTGTGGATGAACGTATCCTACCTAGTACAGTATTGGAAACAGCTATCACTGTGCCAACAGACAACACATTTGAACTGAAAAGGCTTGAAATGGAAATAAATAAGGAGATTAGATTAAAAGAAATGGAAAGAGAAATGAAAAAGGAAAAAGAGGAAAGAGAAATGCAAATGCAAAAGGAAAAAGAGGAAAGAGAAATGCAAATGCAGAGGGAAAAGGAGGCAAGAGAACATGAATTTAGGTTGAAGCAACTAGAGTTAGGGGTCATAAAAGCCTCAGACCCTAAAATAGGCTTGGATACTGGGGGATTAGATGTTTTTAAGCACGTAAAATTTGTCCCCAAATTTCAGGATAATGTGGAGAAATTCTTTAACCATTTCGAAAAGCTGGGTGAGCAGCTAAAGTGGCCAAGAGATAAATGGTCTATACTCATCCAGAGTAATTTCACAGGCAAGGCTCAAGAAGTGTATTCCGCTCTGTCAATAGAGGACAGCATGGATTACGATAAGGTTAAAAAGGCCATATTACAAGCCTATGAATTGGTGCCCGAAGCTTATCGCCAAAAATTCAGAAAGTATCGTAAGGCGGATACACAAACATATGTAGAGTTTGCTTATCAAAAAGAAAGGCATTTCGATAGATGGTGTGCTTCCAAAAAGGTCTCCACATTTGACACTTTAAGACAACTGATGCTGGTCGAGGAATTCAAACGGTGTGTGAATGATGACATTAAGACTCACCTTGAGGAAAATAAGGCTGACAAGCTGAGTGAAGTTGCACATTTGGCTGATCAGTATGCACTTACCCATAAGTTTAGTAAAGTGGGTCAGACTCAAAACAAGGGTCAGTTTAGTAAGCCAAATAAGAAATATGGCAGTAATGGTGGCACAACAGGTAACAGTGGATCTCAGTCTGGTTCTATCTCTCCAACAAATTCTGATAAAAAACAACCAGATTCAAGTCGTCAAAAGAGCGACCAGGTCAGCTCAAACAAAGCTGCCTTTAAAGACATAAGTTGTGGTTTCTGTCACAAAAAGGGCCACACAATGGCAAATTGCTTCGCATTGGCAAAATTAAAGGAGACTGAAACAACTTCTAATGCCTTAGCCAATGTAGAGAACTCTTCTGAGGTAGTCGTGACTTTACGGCCTAATTCTAACGACAAAATTAAGGAAGAATACCTTCCATTCGTGTCTGAGGGGTTTATTTCCCTAGATGGGAATTCAGCTCATCCACCCGTCAAAATTAAAATTTTGCGTGATACAGGCGCAACTCAGTCGTTGCTTCTTGATGGAGTTTTGCCATTATCGGACTTTACTTCCACAGGGGCAAATGTACTAATTCAGGGGGTTGAGTGTGGATTTATTTCTGTCCCTCTCCCCAAAATAATTTGAAGTCAGATTTAGTTTCTGGGTCGGTCATAGTAGGGGTCAGACCTACTCTACCTGTAAAGGGGGTATCTCTGTTGCTAGGCAATGACCTAGCTGGTGGAAAGGTAGTAGCCAATGCAATTTTGACAGATAAACCATGTGATTATAACAACACAGAGCAATTAGAAAAGGAATTTCTAAATTTATTCCCTGCCTGTTCTGTCACCAGAGCTATGTCACAAAAGCTCGCCATGGATGATAATCTTAAACATCCACGCTCCAAAAGTGAGGATACAGTTCCCAAAATTGGAACAAGTAGGGAATCATGTAAGGATGATAATCTTAAACATCCACTCTCTAAAAATGAGGGTATGATTTCTGAAAATAAGGATGATAAACTTAATCATCCGCCCTCTAAAATTGAGGAATTAGTTCCTAAAAATGGAACAACACTCCCAAAGGAGGAGTCAAAGTCTGAAAAAGATTCTAGTAAAAATATTCATGAAAGTGAAGTTTCTTGGTATGATCTCAGCCAATATTTTATGACTAATCTTAATGATAGTCAGGATTGTAAGTCTCCTGGCCCCACACATAGTGAGGGGGTAGAACAGGAAAAATCAAAAATGTCTGACACACTCCACAGAGACCAGTTGTCAGTGCAACAACAACATGATGAAGAGCTTCAGCCATTAATAGCTGGTGCACTCACTGAGGATGAATCGAAAGACGTCCCAGTATGCTTTTATTTTAAGAACAATGTTTTGATGCGTAAATGGCGACCACCTGATGCACCATTAGATGAAGAGTGGAGAGTTTACCATCAAATTGTGGTACCTAGGACTTATAATAATACTGAGTATTGCTCATGAAATGCCATTTGCAGGGCACCTAGGAGTCAATAAGACTTACCACAGAATTCTAAATCACTTTTATTGGCCAAAACTTAAAAGTGATGTGGCCAAATTTTGTAAGACCTGCCACTCATGTCAAATGGTTGGGAAGCCGAATCAGAATATTCCGGCTGCACCCTTAAAGCCAGTTCCTGCTTTTAAAGAGCCGTTTAGTAGAGTCATCATTGATTGTGTAGGTCCCCTACCTAAGAGTAGGGCAGGGCATTAGTATATATTAACCATTATGTGTGCTTCTACAAGGTTTCCAGAGGCAAAACCTCTGAGGAATATTAAGGCTCGGACAGTCTTACAAGCTTTACTTAAATTTTTCACATTGTTTGGGTTGCCGAAAGAGATCCAATCAGATCAAGGGTCTAATTTCATGTCAACTGTATTCCAACAGATGTTATATGAGTTAGGCATAGACCAAATTAAGTCTTCGGCTTATCATCCTGAAAGCCAAGGGGCTTAAGAAAGGTTTCACCAAACATTGAAGAATATGTTAAAGACATATTGTCATGATAATGAGAGAGATTGGGATGAAGGCATTCCATTTGTGATGTTTGCTGCCAGGGAATCTATACAAGAGTCACTTGGGTTCAGTCCATTTGAACTTGTCTTTGGACACACAGTTCGTGGACCATTGAAATTGTTAAAGGAGAAGTGGTTATCAGAACCAGGTGAAGACATACATCTACTTGATTATGTATCCCGCTTTAAAGATCATCTTCATAGAGCATGTGAACTTGCTCAGGAAAATCTGAGGCACTCTCAGAAGAAAATGAAAGCGTGGTACGACAAGACCACTGTGAAAAGAGAGTTTAAGCCTGGTGATAAGGTGCTAGTGTTTTTGCCTGTTTCTGGTCAGCCACTTCAAGCTCGCTTTCAAGGACCTTATGTCATTGAGAGAAAAGTTAGTGACACAGATCACGTCTTTTTGACACCTGACAAGCGTAAATCTAGAAGAGTATGTCATATTAATATGATGAAGAGATATTATGAAAGAGAAGATTGTGACATTTCTAAGGATGAAAGTATACATGATGTAAATAGCAACACTAATGATACAGGTGATCAAGTGTGTATTATCAATACTGATCATGAACTCAGTAATGATGAAATCAAGGCTAATAATGTTTCTGACATGTGTATTAAATTACAAAATTCTGAGGTGTTGAAAAATCTCGACCAGAAATTAGGTCATCTGGATCATAAAGAAAAGTCAGAAATGAAATTATTAATCTATGAATATGCATGCTTGTTCTCAGATGATCCTACTAGGACAAATTTGATTGAACATGATGTTGATGTGCGAGATGCTACACCAATCAAGCAGCATCCTTACCGAGTTAACCCTCGAAAACGACAACATCTTAGGGATGAGGTTCGGTATATGTTAGACCATGACATTATAGAACCTAGTAATAGTGAATGGTCTTCCCCTTGTATATTGGTCCCCAAGCCAGACGGTGGGTACAGATTTTGTACTGATTACCGAAAGGTGAATGCAGTCACAAGAACGGATTCCTATCCGATACCCCGTATCGATGATTGCACTGATAGGATTGGGAAAGCTACGTATGTGTCAAAGTTTGACTTACTAAAGGGGTACTGGGAGATACCACTCACTGAGAGGGCTCGGAAAATCTCGGCATTCGTGACGCCAGATGGGTTATTTCAGTATAAGGTTATGCCGTTTGGTATGAAAAATTCACAGATGACCTTTAAACGCTTAGTGAATAACCTTACGTCAGATTTAGAAAATTGCGAAGTGTATGTTGATGACCTTATTGTGTACAGCAACTCATGGGATGAACATGTACAACATATTAAGGCATTATTTGACAAGCTTGCCAAAGCTAATTTGACTGTCAATTTGGTCAAAAGTGAGATTGCTTGTGCCCAGGTGATATACTTAGGGCATGTGGTTGGTCAGGGTAAAGTTAGACCAATTAAGACCAAAGTTGAGGGCATTGACAAACTCCCTGCCCCAACTGATAAAAGGCAGCTCATGCGCTTCCTAGGCATGGCTGGTTACTACAGACGTTTTTGTCCGAATTTCTCTGACATTGCTGCACCACTGACAAAATTGTTGAAGAAAAATGAAAAGTTTGATTGGGCAGATAATTGCCAAGCAGCATTTGAATTATTGAAAAAGGCACTAATGAGTTCACCAGTGTTGATTGCTCCAGATTTTGAAAAAGAATTTAAGTTGGCAGTAGATGCCAGTGACAATGGCATAGGAGCAGTTTTACTTCAAGCTGATGAGCATGGTGTTGATCACCCTGTTTGTTATTATTCTAAGAAATTTGACAAACACCAGAAAAATTATTCAACAATTGAAAAAGAAACATTAGCTTTGATACTTGGTCTTCAACACTTTGATGTTTATTTGGGAACTACTAGTTTCCCTATCACTGTATACACTGATCATAACCCTTTGACATTTTTGTCTAAGATGAAGAACAAAAATCAAAGATTGATGAGGTGGAGTTTATTTCTGCAATCATATAATGTAGATATTAAGCACATTAAAGGGAAAGACAATGTTGTACCAGACTCGTTGTCAAGAATTTGATCTGATGCAGTATGTTGAAAATATCACTGTAAGTTTTGAAATTTTGTGTTAACTATGGCACAATGTGTATTGATGATGTTACTGTATTCATGTATTATCATCACCTTGCAAGACAAGTTGTATGTTATGATTATACCTTCCATTGAATATTGGACTACATGCTGTACATACTGTAGTTATTACTGTAAAGTTATACATTGTAAATATTGTAACTTGAGTTTTGTCCGAGATGTCCAGTCCAAAACTTTTTCAAGGGGGGGGGGGGGGAGTGTTACAAGACGACCCGTCAGGACCACCCAATTGAATCCATCGACGAGCGAATGGAAAGTTCTAGAGAATTCAACTTCAACGCGGCCTTTCTGGAACTGTCTAGAAGTGAGAACTGTTTACGTTATGTCCCAATTATAGCAGCGACCTGGCAACACTTCTAAGAAACTGCAATTGTCGTTATTCAACTACTGTGTGTTCTAGAAGTTTCTATTAAGGAACGTTCTCGTAATTGCTGGACTGTGGGCACTAGAAGTTTCTGTTAAATTCTGGAGAGTTCTCGAATAAAAGCCTAGCACATAAAAGGCAGTTCAACAACTGTTGTGGCGGAGAGATACAGCATAAAACTTCATCAAGCCCAGACACTGCTGAGATATCCTAAGCCAGCCACTGACACTGAACACTTGTGATAAATTGCCTTACGCCGTTTCTACGCTATGTATTGAGATTGTTATCATCCATCATCGCTAGCCTTGTCGTTATTCGCTCGTGGAACCAGTTCCTACGCTACAGCACGCTGCAGGTCTACTACTGTACCATCGTCAACGTGCATGCACTACCAGCCCTTGGACCAGACCAGGCAAATATTAAGTAAAGGATTGTGAGTAAATCTAATTAATTATTCTAAATTTAAGTAAGATAAGGAGATTGTAAATAATCATTAAGTTGTTGAATTTTAATCTCGTTCTTCTGTGATCTTTCGCTGTTATTGGTTTGGCTGCGACACAAGCCGTAACAAATGTAAAACGTACTTGAGGCCTTTTTTTTTTAATTCACAACAGTGTCGGTCTCATCGTCTTTCCATTGGTTCTGTCCAGGGCCGCGGGCATGTGAGGGGCGAGGCATGAAGGTGAATGGGGTTAGCATGTACCATAAACCAAGGCCTAAATAAAACCTGGGCTTACTTAATAGTAAGTACTTGAAATGGTGAAAATTTTATTGTCCTGTTTATGGGTTCTAGTTTCTCAAAACTTAGCGAATCGTAAATAAGGGGTATCCAGCATTTCACAGAGGTTTTCCAAGTGAGCCAGATAAGACCTGTAGACGTCCTCTTATGTAGGTGCTACACCTGTATGTCATGAACCTCTTAACCCCAAATTTTAGATCCGCCCATCAGGGGTAATGTGTGCCTTAACCGGACCTACATGATACCATAGGTGCATTAGCCAGGGGTGGAGATGTAACCTACCCCACCGGGTTCGGAGGTCAAAAACTATTTACATTGTCACGATTGCAAAAATAAGCAATTTTCTCCTGCAGCACGGGCTTACAGCTCCCCAGTAAAAATATCCCGTCTGCATGATCCGCAGAATACACCTGAAGTTTTTAGACTGCCCAGAAGAAAATTCCCATTGAAACCCATTGATTCCCATTGGAACTTCCAATGGGACCTAATGGGTTTGAATGGGGCATAACTGGATTCAATGGGACTCCATGAATTTAATGGGTAACCCATAAGATCCCATTGGGTGGTTCCAACTGGGCACAATGGGTAATAATTGGGAGCAATGGGTTTGAATGGGACCCATTAGATTCAATGGGACATGTTGTGGGTCCCATTGAAATCAGTCGGGTCCTATTGAGATCAACAGGTTCCCATTGAGTCCTGGTTAGTCCCAATGGAATCCAATGGGGGATAAATACTGCAGCCCCATTGAATCTAATAGGAATTAAATGAACCTCATTAGATGTTTAAATTAATAAAAAGCTGGAAATGCATGCAGCCTGTGTCATTTATTGGTATGGGGTTGGTAATGAAAAGGCCACTATTAATTGAATGCAATGGGGTGCATGAACACTACAGGTCCATGCTGAATCCAGTAGGAAGTGAGAGCCCATTGTCTGTTATGTGATTTCAGGTGTTAGAGAAGGTTTAATGACACACAAACACTGCAGTATCATACAATGGTTACATCAATCTCAGATAAAACAGGTCATGGGGTGTCCCGCTAGCACCGGCCTCTTGCAGGGCCCGAGAATAGGAAAGATGCTAAGAGTGTCTTTACATGTCTTCAGTTCAATACCTTGCAAAAAGGCCCTGGTATGGGCAGTTTTCAGTAATGAAGGCTGGCTGGCGACAGCTTCAAGGGGAAGGGATCCAAGGAGAGGGGGGTTATGGGTTGGCTAATTAGTTAGACAAGATTTAATGAAACACAACCACAACGTGTTATATAGTGTCAACTAGATAAAAAGTTAAGTCTTAAGTACGGTTTCAAATACGGTTCAAGCTGGGGCGGCAGGGGGTTAAAATTATTGGGGGGCACTTGCTAGGGTGAACACTTTGGGCATCCGGCCAGGGGTAAAGGGGCAGTGGTGTAGCCAGGATTTCTCTCATGGGAGGGGAGCATGCAGTATGTTGTGTGATGGCCTGCCTGGGGGAGGGTGTAAGGGGAGGGGTGGTCCCCTTCCCTTTGAAAATTTTTGAAACATTACGTGCCCTTACATGCAATCTGGGCTACGTATGCCACATTTTAAAGTAAAATTTGTGTTAAAAACTTTATGCATTTTTAGGAACTAAAAAGAAATCAGTTTCAATGATGGGGGACCATGGCCCAATGGGGGCCCTCCCTCGCCTTTGCAAATTTTTGAAAATTTTAAAGGTAAATTTGTGTTAAAAAATTTACGTATTTTAGCTGCTAAAAAAATCGGCATCAGTGAAGGGGACCATGACCCAAAGGCTCCCTAAATATGCCACTGGTACAGGGGGACAACCACAGGTCCCCTGTTGGGGTACAGGGGCGAAGCCCCTGTGAGCCAAGCCATTTGGTGCAGTCTAGAGGACACAGATCACATATCTCTAATTCCAGTTAGTAAAACGAAGTGCATATATATTCAGGAACAACAGTTCAAGCTTTTGTCTTTTATAGTCCTACTTGTGGGCATTGCCTTACCTAAGTTCTATTAATGAACCTTTTGGCGTTGCATACTTCCTTCACAACAAAAACAGTTATGTCTCACTTTGAACTCTCCTGCTAGTAGCTCTCTGGAAAGACCAAATCTCAACTACTTACTCCTAGAACAACTATCAGAAACACTGGTGAGTAATATTTTAAGTTTTATTCTTCTTTTAAACAGACTAATAGCTTGCCTGCACCTAAAAGAAGATGAAAATTTGTGCAATACTGGCGAAGTCTTAGTGCAGGAAAGAAGCCCTTAGCCTAACAATGAAGTGCATATCGCAGTTGCAGCCTAGTGTTAGCCATACTGTACGTAGTAAATGAAGGGTGGCTCAAGGATATACTTGTGGTACTGTAGGCTTAGGCAGTTAGGCTAGGGCCAGTTTATTGAGAGAAGTAGTAGTAGTAACAGTCTGGTGCACCATTGGATTGTGTCCTTGAGTGACTTAAGTGCTGATCGAAAACTTTACATAGGCCCTTGGCCTACTGTTCAGTTTCCTTAATGAGGAGCTATTAAAGTCTGATTTCACTCACTCAGGCCTTTGATTGGCTTTAGTTTAGGCGTAGCCTAGGTGGGATCACAGGTGCCCCTTACGTTGTATAGTAGCATTTTCTATGAGTATTTGTGGCAGTTGAACAGCTACAGTAGCTACAGTTCAACTCTCACAAATGCTTGTAGAAAATGCTAGCTCAGTAGCACTTCCACTTTTGAAAAAGTTTTCAAATGTTTTGAAATTTAACGTTCAAAAGTGGTTCATATATTAATGCTAATATGCATCTGCATGATTTGTAATAATAAAAGCGAATCATTATTGACAAATTTAGGAAGTAACCTTGAAAGTTAAGAGAACTTTAGACAATATTTCAGGAGTATTTAATTTTATTGTAGATGCTGAATTTAATATCATCAGCAGTTACCATCCTCAAACTGTTACTCAATCAAAATTTCGTCCTTCAGACTACGCCGTGTGAAATTATTCAGAAAAAGAACTGCCTTGACGTATATATGACCTTATGACTTGAAGTCTCAATTCAGGCAAATTTGGCGAGAAAAAGGGGGTAATTATGCCAGAAACTTAAGTTGTTTGTTCGAGCTACTCTAGGAGATTTGTGACATAGCCTACCTTTCCGTCTATATAATACATAGTATATGGTGTACTATACAACGTAAGGGGCGCCTGTGGGTGGGATAAGCCAAATTGAACAAAGACATACTGTAGCTGGCCTACGTTTTGATGTTTCTTTAGATTCCTATGTTGGCCTATAGCTGGCTACATATTGAAAAGACATGCACTGATCAAGGCATATATGATGGCCCATGGTCAGTCAAGTACCCCTCTAGGTCATTCCACATCAAATTACCCAATTTGGCAGGACCTGTTGTTGCTCAACTGACTCAAAAATATTTGTGTAAAGGTTGCCAGTCAAGTAGCCCCCTAGCAAAGTCGCCCCCTCGGCTGACAAAGTCGCCCATTAACAAACTCCTAACACGGTCGCCCCCCCCCCCCCGACAAAGTCGCCCCTCAGTCCAACAAGTGTTCCCGGCAAAATTTCTTAAAAGCATTTATAATAATACATACAAAGATACAGTAATCGTTTTCATTAGCTGTTATCAAGTCCCTAGATACGCACTTTTGTTGCTGATTTGACGTCAGGCTGTAGCCTCATAGATACGCATAGCCTACAGTGATTTTGAAACCAATTAACATCTAACGTTAATTGCAATTTTTTTTTCTTCTTTGAAGTTTAGAAAAATTAGTCCTAGCTGTAATTTAATTTTAATTACTTAAAACATTATCTTCTTTTACACCAAATGTTACTGTACTAACGTTGAATTAGAGGTGTGAATTTTCGACAGTTCTGTGAAAAGTATATATATATATCGCTTGAAAGCTGTCGATCAGTTTCATACAAAATGCAGGAGTACATAAGTACAGTGACATTGAAGCAGTTTGATTTACTGTACAGTTATTTTGAAGATTTATCATTTTCTTCATTACAGGAGGTGAATCATATTGTGGCTAAGCCTGCATGATCTGTACCATGTTTAGGCCTACAGGCTTACAGCTCAAGCTTGGAGGTGGAGAAAGATCACTGATATGGGTATAGCAGACATCATGTACCGTAAAGGATGCAGACATACATGGAGAGACTACAATGCCAGTGTCATAATCATACTGTAGGAGCACAGAATTGAACATCCTGCACATGGTGATTAATAGCTTCTGAAATTCCACATTTTGTACTGAACGTTAAGAAGCATGACTGATGCACAAGTAATTGTTACACTTTTCAACTAGGCCTATACGATACTGCCGTGTCCTCACCTGAACTTTTATTGTGTTGAAACATGTTCTCATAACCACCCCTTGTGCTGAGAGTGGGGACTGTGAATCCCTTTAGAATGCTTTGAAAATAATTGACCTCGAGGAAGGAGCTGTACAGTAAGTCAATGGAACACTGGCATGGAATGGCAATGCATACAGTCTTTTAAAAGTGTTAAAGTCATGATATACCGGCAGTGTTTCTTCTGGACCTTACAGTAATATTAATTTAAAACTGTGAACTTCAAATGACATATTTCAGAGGAAAATGTTGCTGCAGAAGGAACATTCAGTACCTTTATATGGTCATCAGTATGACAGCACCATGCATGCCACAGTTTGGCTTTTCTGAAACAAAACCCAACACACTGTGCCAGTTGACAAAGGGATTGTTTACCAAACTCTTGCCTTGGATTAACTCTCGCACTTTCCAACTATGCTGTATGTTTTATGTTGGAAGTATTGTTTTGGACTGTACTTTGCATTGAGTGCATGAACTGTGTAATTAAATTTTCAACCTGTGAAGTTTCAGTACTGTATGTCTGTACATTCCTAACTCCGTTAAGCTTGTTTGTCATTATCATTAGTTACAGGAAAAGAAAGGTGTCACCAATAGTACTGTACTGTGATCATCTTTTTCAGACTGACTGCCACGAGGCATGGAAAATATGGCTGTACAAGAGAACAGAGAACGAATGAAGGATAAAAATGAATGTTATATAGCCTAGTTGAAGTTCTGGTATTTAAAGTTTACAAGTTTCAGTGCACTGGATCTGCTGCACTCAGTAAATATGTATGTGTCTTCATGTCTTAGTACTTTATGTACTGTGCTTAAACATTCTTGTGTACATTTCCAGTTTTTTTAAAAGATGTTCACCCTGTTAGAAACTGTCTGTAGCTCACTCCATAATTTAAAAAAAATACTTTAAATGAGACTCAGGGAGGCTTTGCCAAAGTGACAGTGAGAGGGGTAAGACATTTTCTTATTTATTCTGATTCTCATTTACGTATTGTCAATTTTTTGAATGGGGTCATATAGATACCAGTGAAACATTTTCCAAATTTTGTTATGCACATTTGTGTGCCTGATATTGTTGCCATCAAGATTTTTTGTTTCAAGTAGCTTTGACTTGTTGAATAGTATGCTACAGTATCACTGCTGTTCTTGTCTCATGTTATTGCCTCCCAGGTTTTGTATTCATTCATGTAGTTTCATAATAAAAAGCATTTAAATTTAATTTACACTGTACATAATTTGTAAAGAAGTACTTGATTTAGTTGGAGCTGGCTAGTGACGAAAAGTTTGGAAGTGACAGGTCCATAGAGCCAGTGGACAGGATCCAATGGGTACCTCTTGGTACCCATTAGAAGGAACCCATCATTGATCTGTAAGACCATTGAAAGACACCAATTAGACCTGCTACAAGGGACCTATTGAACCCATTGGAAGAGACCCATTAGGACCCATTGGGTCCTATTGGACCAATTAAAAAGAACAACCTGTTGGACCCATTGGAAGAGACCCATTAGGACCCATTGGGTCCTGTTGGAGGTGACCCATTGGGTCCTATTGGACCAATTAAAAAGGACGACCTGTTGGACCCATTGGAAGAGACCCATTAGGACCCATTGGGTCCTGTTGGAGGTGACCCATTGGGTCCTATTGGACCAATTAGAAAGGACGACCTGTTGGACCCATTGGAAGAGACCCATTAGGGCCCATTGGGTCCTGTTGGAGGTGACCCATTGAGTCCTATTGGACTATTTGGTCCCATTGGAGAGACCCGCTGGGACCCATTGGCCACCCATTGGATGGAACCCATTAAGACCCATTGCATGAGTATCTCCCATTAGAACCCATTAGGTCCTATTAACACTGTTCCAAAATCCAAGTTGAAACCCATTGAATGGGATTTAATAGGATCCAATGGGATCCCATTGAATGGGACCTTATGGGTTTTAATGGGAATTTTCTCCTGGGTGAACTCCTTCGCTGTGTGAAAAAAAAACATAGCTGTGAATTTTGCGAACAAGTGGAGAAATAAAAGACCCTTGAAGCAAAGATTACTGTATAAAAAAGTGAAATTCAATGGAATCGTCATCTCCAAAAAAGGGTGGCATTTACACACCTATCCTAACATGTATTTTAGGTTATGTTCCTTACGGTACTTGTAAAAATTAATCGTCCTATTATATATTAGAGAGTTCAGTCCTCTTATTCCTTACTACAAGCGTGTATCAGAATGCAATCGTTATCTTTGTAATTAACATTTTGTCTTGGAAGGTAAAATTCAAAGCTGGTACTCTCAAGAAGAGTGAGAGTGCTGGATGTATATATGCAACTTCCACGTGTAGAAAGTGCACATCCCGTAGTGATTTCGCCAAAAATAACACCATCGGAGTGACAACTTTCTACGTGAGCCCCCCCCCCCCCACCGCCCCCGCCCAGTGAAACGATACGTGCTCCTCTAGCACACAACTCAGAATGAGAAACATCCCCAATAATGAGAAAGTATTATAGTCTAGCGGCGAATTTGAAAAGGGGCTCTAAAAATTGACTTACCCGTACCGATTTGTAAAATATAGCGACCATGCTAAAACTATTGTTTATAATGTAACTTTAAATTTTAGGTTGGTTGTCATTTTTTAAAAGTTCCCGAACATGCAAATTTTCAAGGTCAAAATTTTAGTATTTTTGACACACTTTAATATGACAAGATTTATAAAATGCTGTGAGTCAAAATGAACAATTTATACAGTCCTAAAAGGCCCAAAAATTAAAGAAAATAAAAGAATTGTAAACTGTTTATAGGGTGTTTTCGTAGCCTTAAAAAAGAAATTTGAATAACGGACTAAGACACGTTGAACAGTCTGTTTTCAACACCTTTAAATTTCAATTCTGGACCATTTGTGAAGAGTAAGGAGAAAAACGCCCAGAACAGTGGTGGCGCCAGGTGGGGGGCAGGGGGACATGGCTCCCCGTCGGGGAAGGCTACCCCCCCCCCGTTGGGGAATATTTTCCCGTTTCGGGGAGCTACTATGTATACGATAAAATATGTGGTCCCTGACAACGGGCAGTCGCCCCAACGATTTACTTAATTTTGGTCTAAATTTGGGCAAATTCTTCAATAAAACCCCCAGATTTTCCAATTTCTTCGTAAAAACCCAATCGTTTTCAATTTTTTCGTGGTAAAAGCCCAACTGTTTCAATTTTTTCCATTAAAAGTCCGAATTTTCGGCGCTCTTTGCGCGCCAAAATTTTACTTCATCGTTTCGGCACTATATCGCCCTCGTCGAGGCTTCGGGTTGCTGGCCCCACGTCGGGGAGCTTGGTCCCCTGTGGGGCAAATCCTGGCCCCACCTGGTCCAGATACTATCCCACGCGTTCTGTAAACTGTGGACAAGTGATGTTTAAAATACAACCTTTAAATGTTTGTTTAGTTTCCGAACATAGTTTTAAGGTCAAGGGTCATGAAAGGTAAACTTGTAAACTTGATCTGCATTTTACGTTTTTCCCCATAAGGACCCTTCACAAAATCATATGACTTCAAACAACATTTATTCAGATGTTTTAAAGCAACTTTGTCAGGGGTGAGGCCAGGTGGGGTGAGGAGGCCATGGCCCCTTCGAGAAAGGTTGAGGCCCTCGTCGGAAAATTTTCTAATCTTTTTTTAGGGAGAATGAGTGTGTGCGATGAAGTTTTTAATCTCCGACAGCGACTGGTCGTTCCAACAGTTTAGTTGAGTCACGGTACTCTCAAAGAGGGCTATTTTTCAAAATAAATTGCAAACCTAACCTTTTGCATTTACTTCAATTTAAAACCAAATTTTTAAATTAATTTACTTCAGTAAAAACACCAAAATATTGAAATTTCTCCACTAAAAGCCCCAAATTTGTGCCGCCCCAATAGCGCCGAAATGTTTATTCACCATGCTTTCATGCAGTAATTCGTCGCTTTTGTCCTGGTTTTGGACTATGACTTCCGCCTCTAGCAATGTCGAGAACTCGCAATCCTTAAAATTAAGTGGGATATAATGAAAATATTTATAGGCCTACCATGAAATTCAGGCTATTTTCGTAGCTGTATCAGAGAAATTTGATTTTTTGTTTCGGTTGTTAGGATGTGTGGAACCATTGCATTGATTAGATTAAATGTGCGAAATCACATGACCTAACTAAATTAATTGACTTAATTATTTATTAAATACATTACGGTGTTTCTGTCATTGCAATAACTATTTGTCAACATGAACCAGATCAGCGAAAAGTGGTATGTAGTAGCAATGTCCCATGCAAAAAAGTAGATATTTGTTTAAATGCTTTCGGACGGGATGGTAAATTTTATCAAGGCAGAAAGCGTCTTTGTTCGGGATGGCATACGACCAATATATATTACCGCTACAAACTGACAAAGTACGCTTTTGCTTTGTTTCAACACACATTGTTCTGCTATCCTTTTATGAGAGAGAGTTGGAACTTAGTCGCAATGGAACTTGGTCAGCCGAAGTTTGGAAAAAAAATCCAATTTCTCTGGCACATTTTGTGAAAATCCGGCCATTGGTCGGATTATTACAGTTTGTCGGGCAAACGGCTTAGCCTCCTCCTCCCCCCAGAAAGTGTCCCTTACACCCATCGTATTTGTTACATGAATTTAATTCATTTTGTTTACTTTTTTGTTTTTTGTTTACCTTAATAATTTGTGGTTACAGAGCAATATAATTAAATGTTGTTTCCCTGTATTTGAAAGCCAGTGAATGTATCTTGCACCGATCTATGTTGTTTTTAAGTCTGGACATGAAAATGGCACATATCCATAACAAGACTTGATTTTACTTGCAAAAAGAGAATCCTTTATATAAAATAGTTCGCAGTTCTCAAAAAATGATTATGTTGAGATGAATTCGATGAAGCTTGTAGAGGGGCTGTTTATACGGTACAAATTCATATATGATCTAGCTTTCATTTTGGTAAAGTTATAAAGACAGTGTTTAATAAT
>JAIZAY010001261.1:0-17813 GCA_029531755.1 Holothuria leucospilota
AATCATCAACCTTCCTCGGTTCAACTTCATTCATATTTTTTTTTAAGTAAGGGCCATGGAATGAGTTGTCACACAAGCCGGGAAAATCCCAGGGATTGCACTTGGCAACCATTCTTTTTCCTCAACAAAATGATACTCTAAACATACAAGTACACTACGGGAAACCTAAACCCGGCCACCGACAATATCACCTCATACGTTGGCCATCTGTCTACGATACCAACTTCTGCAAGACTAGCACCGTATTCTCAGTCCAGGTAGAGTTGGACTAGGGGTTCCCTATCTTCTCCCATTCCCCTACTAGCACATGTGCTCTACTGTCATCAACCCTTCAATTCAGAGGAAGCACACTGTTCAGCATTAATGAACGAGATGCGCCAGTGTCTCGTAAGATTACATTTTTAAAGACTTATTATTATCCGGTAGAGTAACAGTACCTTACAAATTAAAATGATCACAGCTGTGAACTTTTGAGTTTGGCCCTAACCTTACCAACATAACTACCAAAACACTACTTTCAGAAAGCGTACTGAATTCCTAAGAATCACTTAGCACTGCCTGGGATCCCGTATCCATTTTAGAGATTGGAGATTGGGAGACTTGAAATAAAAACTCTTGGCTTGTCCAGATCTTTTTAGACTATTAAAACATGTTTTATTACTGACTAATGTTATGGCAATACCTACACGTGGGCCTCTCTTTATGCTTACTAAAATAGTCACCTGATGTTGCCCCCCTTTGTTTCGGACTCCTTGCTGGACCCCAATTTTCCACCATTGTCCCTCTTTTTAAGGCTCTTGTGAGACTTTTGGTCACGTGATTGGCCAAACGAGCTCTTATGAGCTAATCCATTATCATCAGACATAATGACGACCTTTTAAAGATATCCTTCTGCTCTACCTGATAAATGCGTCCTTATATCTCTTGTTACACAGTTAAATAATTCTCCATTAAAATTAGTTCTCTAAACTTTTCGAAGTGGCTCCCAACCTTCTTTGATGAGATCCATTTATGTAACAACTCAGATTTTATCCTACTAAATTCTGCGTAAGTCTGGTTTGGTCTCTTCTGCTTAATATTTCCGAACTATTGCCGACAGGCCTCGATTACTAATCGGAAAGCCTTTAGAACGTGTTGTTTTACATTATTATGGTCTGAACTTTGGGAAAACGACAAGGAACTGTAAATATCTTTGCTTTACCTGTGAATACGCTATGGAGTAAAGTAGTCCAATACTTGGAAGGACATTCCAACTTTTTGTTTTATTTTTCAAAAGACGTGAAAAAACTGTCATCGTCGAACTTTGAAACCAGCCTTAAGTTCTTTACAAAAATCAAAATTCCATGAAGAAGAAACATGGGGGCTCAATGCTTAACCCTTACTTTCATTTCTTTCATATCTTTCTGATACTCCATTTCTTTCAATTTCTATTTGATATACAGCTGCTTTTCCTTCACTCTAGAATTTATTTCCTTGAGCCTTCATTGAATCCTTGATTTATGTGATCCTTCACTACCACTAGATTGTGCAATGTGTTACAGCTAGGTACAATACGCAAAACCGAAATACCAATTAGGTTTCAAAACAGAGGTTTCATCTATAAGACATTTAAGGGCCTTCTTTTTTCTGCATGAGAGGTCAAAGACCCACGTACATGTTTTGGAAAGTATTAAATGACGACGATTTCTTGATGAAAATTATAATATTCAAAGTATGCCCTGGTGGATGTATAAATGGGTCCGAAGGAAATGTACGTTTTGTACGTTAGTGAATATAATGAAGAGTAATGACACCCAAAGAGTGTTTAAAGGAGTTTATTGTGATTTATTTACTCAAAAGTGACCCATTTCAAAATTATGCAAAAATAACTGTGTTAAATTATATCTTAAAGACCCTGTTTAATGATTTACCAGCCTGCTATGAAGTTTCAATGAGCATAACATCCCATGAGATTTTCCGCAACTTCGATTGCGAAAGAAAATGAGGGATCCTTGAAAGAGAAGAACTGGCTCTCAGCAGTAATTTTGTAGAATAGGTGTATTTTGCCTGGACAGATCATAACTTAAATTCTCAACTGAAAGAAGGTTTCCATACCGGTTCAAGATATAAAGCCTCAGGAAAGAAAATTCTGTATAATTCTGTCTTATCTAAAGAGGTACTAATTGAATATTTTGAAGAATAAACTCCAATTTCATATGTACTGATAGCGCTGAAACATTTTTATCCCCCAACGTCTAGTACGAGTGCACACGCAGTCGAGGTTGCAAAAAGGTTATTTGAACTCATTTCACAATGACAGTGCAATTTCAGACAACAGTGAAATGGTTTATTGTTTCACCATATCTGGTTTGGTGAAAGAAGATTAAAGTTTACAACATAATATCTTACATGTACTCATTTTTAAAACACCACATTTTTAAGTGGAATTTCATTTTAAATTGCAATGTAAATCACCCATCATTCACACCATTGTTTAACAATGTACCACAAGAAATTTAAAATAACAAATTTTTATAGATCACTACATTTTATTCTTCTGACTGAAACTCCCTTCTATACACGGTGTTGTCTCTTAATAAAAAGTTAAACCACTTTGAGGCTGACTTCATCGAATCATTACATGAAAGAAAATAAACAAGGAAACGTAATAAAAAATAAATCCACTACGTGCATAAAAGATTCATGTAAAAACATTCAAATGTATATTTATGAGTATCCAAAGCCTGCAGATGTTGCCTGTTATAGTCTCAAACATGAAAAAAGGCAGGAGGTGAATCCTATGATTTACAAGAATGTTTACTTTATTGTACACTTATATCGTATTACGCAATCATATTTCTGGGGTGTATACATTAACGCATACATACAAGGACTTTATACTCACAGACGCTCATTCAAAAACTATGAGACTTACTGTCTCCTTGTACACGAACATGGGAGAAAAAGCCTGCATTCATTGACCAAATGTTAGGAAGCAAAATATACTCCGTCTCAGTCTTCATATACTGTAAACTCTCAGCTTGCATCCTGGAGGAGTGTAAAACGTAAGTCCCTCCCCCCAACCTTTGCTACAATTCCCTTGAGCCAGGTCTTTCCGTGTTTCCAAATACGGCTTCAGGTCATATAAAAGTAAATTCCATGGGCCTTCTTTCAGTGTTACGTATTCAAACGTGGCCAACATTTTTCGCATACACAGAATCTTTTAAATACCCAGGACTTAAGACGGTTTTACCTCTGACTCCCCTTCCCTGCATTTATCTATCGACTTCAGTAGCATAAAATATGGTGATTTATCATTGTGTGGTCTGTTAGGGCGCCTCTCGTGTCCTTTAGAAGTAGTTTAATGATAACAAGTTTAAAAACACCCCAAACCTTCTGCTAAAGCCTTGGACGTCAGAAGGCCGCCAAGCGTTTCAGTGTCGTTGCCATTTGGGCGTTTCATCTCCCCCAGATTTCAGTATAAATCTTCGCCAATAAAAAATAGTATTGGATCATGATTGCTGTGTTTAAAATATGATATTGTATAATTATGTAACAATTGGACTAAAGCCTTATTTATACACTTACGTATCTTCGTCCTTACTTGATGTCTACTATGAAAGGGACCACCCTATCAAGGGGACCTGAATACTGTCTAACGAGCCTATATACAAACATTTACATGCAAATTACTGTTTGTTCATAAATGAAAAACGACAGGTACTTTCTACTAAGCTACTATGTATGCCCTTACAAGAGAAAAAACCCTCTCATAGGATTCAAATAAGTAACAAAATAAGAAACCTCTACAAATTCGTTTTCAAATGTGTCTGTCACGGGTAATTACAGGTTATTTTTATGATGCAAATTATGTAAACTTAGAGACTGCGTTCATGGTACGAATAAGATCGTCACACTAGGTAATATATCACCTTTCATTAATTATTATAAAGACACCATTCCTCCACAGTTAGCTATAACTGGTCACCTTGGTAATACCAGTAGTAGTAGTGACATCGTCCACAGCTGCTTCCACTGTGACTGACCTACTATCCTGCTTATTTGACTTCGCTACATTGTTGGTCGTTTTTCAATAAGTCATCATAATATCACTCTCGTCATTTATCGGGATTACCCTGTTGTTTCTCAGCAAGCTTCCTGTGTTAAAGATGAAGGAAAATAAAGATAAAGTATAGACCAGTGGTTCTTTGGGCCAAATGCGGCCCACCGTCCCTGTCGGTGAGACCCCTGAACTGCTTTTAAGTTTAAAAGAATCGTATTCCACAAGATAAACGTAGCAAAGTTGAAATAAGGGCCAGTAATCCATGACATGTGTCGCAACTTGACTCCTCTCAAGTTTTGTTTTCCTGAAGTGGTTCTAAGTTACTCAGGCAGGGGTATCGCCAGGGGGCATGGGATTAGGTCATTTTCAAGTACTTTTTGTCTGTCAGGTCTGGTTGTTGTGTCTCCTTCCTAACAGCTCCCTGATCATTCTAAACCAATTCTTAAGAAATACAATTGTTTGTCATTGCCTGATATTATAAAACATCACATTTCTGTATTTATGTTCCGGTCATTCAATAACTTATTACCAAATTCTTTTATTACCCTTTTCAGCTTCTACGGTCATTGTTACGACACTAGAAATTCTTTCGATTACGTAATCCCATTGTGTAGACTTTCAATCAGTCAACGTCACATCAGATTTTTGGGGCCTCTCACTTGGAATACACTTCCTGACGAAATAAGAAACTCTCCCACCCTTCTTACATTTAAACGTCACAAATTGTACCTACTGATCTCTTATAAATAAGTATCCACATATTAACTATCTCTAGCCTAGATGTCCTCTGTTATCTAGTAACTGATTTTGTTGTTGTTTTTTTTTATAGTTTATTCTTACTCGTGTTTTGTATGTATTGTTTATATAGACTTATGTGATTATTTTGACCTCATGTATTCTTTAAAGGGGATTTACCATACACAAGCTTTAAGTAGCTTTCTGTGTAATCTCCTCGTCTGTTTCTTTCTTTCTTTCTTTTCGGAACCGCTTATTGTTCCAGCGATCTTGTAATTTTATTGTATTCTAAGAATGGCCGAAATAAAGTTGAATTGAATTGAACATACCTAAATAGCACAAGTCCTGTACACCTTATCAAGTAGGCCTACATATAGGCAGAGTAGACAGTTTATGTAGAGGTCGTAAATTTCATCTAATATCGCAAAGCCTATAGTTGCTGTTCTCTTGTGTGTCATGCGGTACCGTCAGTTGGTGAGCAACTCAGGGAGAAAAGTTTGGCTATTTTATTGGGTAGTCCAGATGGTTTCGGTACAATGAAAGTTATCCCCGATACGGCCTTCAACCCCACAGTTTTTGTTTTTTTTTTCTTTTCTTTTTGTTTTTAATGATTACGTATATTTTTGTGTAAGCCTACCAAAAATGTTCGCGCTTCGCGAGCTTCGCAGTTCACGATTAAGATTCAAAAAAACACTATCAACTCGGCTCTTGAAGAATTAAGTGATATTATGCAAAATATGCCCTGCAATGACATGGGATAGTTAGGCTCCTTCATATCCCCTTCTAACCAACTCCTCGACATAGGGGAAGTCGGAACTTGGGGTCGCTGACATCAGTTCAGTTCAGTTCAGTTTATTTCTTTATACCTCCTAGGAGGTGTTAGAGTCAATACAAACATATAAAGAAACAGAATATTGTACAAATAACAGGAAAATCAATACGAAACAAGTAATAAACAAATTATACATTCAAATACACTTAAAATTAAACCTAGTCACCAGATCACAACTGAAAATAAAGTAACCAAATGTACGAAAATTGGATAGATATGTATGAACCACAAAGCTACTTATACACAAACACGAACACACAAACCTGAAAAGGCACACACATGCTCACCCTCATGTAATGAAAAATACTTATTTAAAGCGATTGGATATAATACTACAGAACGTGGCTAGATTCCTTTGCACCCTCTTATTTCTTGTTGTTAAAAGCTAAGCCATCTTTAAAGTGTTTGGACCCACTCTATAGTAACGTTTCAAAAGATGCTCTCTATCCGATTTAAATGCCGTACACTGAAAAAGATAATGGAATTCATCACCAATCGATCCACTTGTACAAAGCTCACAAAGTCTGTCATTAAGGTCGATGTTAAGAAAACGTCCGGCAATAGCAGGAATTTTAGTATTCATTACTAAGGGACAAAAGATAATTTTCCAAGACGAGCCTGGATTTAAAGATACGATAATTTTTACACTGGGAATTTTCATAAACTTCAGACAACCAGTTTTTCTCGTACATATCACTTAATCTCAAATTCAATGTTTTCTTCACCCACAGAATATTTATATCGTAAGGATCATTCCAAATATATGATATACCAGCAGAACTATCTAATATATTTTTAATCTTTAATATCCAGGGAGAACTATAAATACCCTTATCATGCGAGGCCCGTAACAATTTGTAAACTGTAAATGATAATTTACGTTCACTACCATTAATAATTCTCAACCAAAAAGAAATCATTCTCATTTCAATCATTTTAGCTATTTTATGTCGCCCCAATTCACAAAGAGCCATACAATTGGGTGTAGCTTTGTTTAATTTAAGAACCTGCTCACAGAACTTAATATGAAATTCTTCGATTTGTGTAACTTTACTAATCCCCCAAATTTCACAGCCATAGATCAAAACTGGGAGAGTAACTTTATCAAACAATTTAAGTCTGATATCCAACGGCAATTGCAAATTATACGATTTAGAAAGTAAACGATACAAAGCCCCTCTAACTTGATTTACCTGTTTAGCCATAGCTTTATTAAATTTGTTATTTTAGGTAAAAATAATACCCAGATAAGTGTAATCATCCACAACTTGAATATTTTGACTACCAAAGCTAAGAGTGGGCGTTTTTCTAATTTTACCCTTTGAAAAAATTACAACTTTTGGTTACTGACAATAATCCTTCACAGCATTCAATGCAGACTGCATATCTGCCTCATTTTCAGCAAGAACTATGGTATCGTCTGCATAGAGCATACAATAAAGTCTCATAAAAACCTCAACATCATCATCACTAAGGTATGTTTTAAAGAAACTGATAACTCACTCAGTCCTTTGTAATATCTACTAATAAAATAATCAAAATCATTCAAGAAAAGAGTAAATAATATCGGAGACAGGTTTTCACCTTGACGAATACCCATATTTCACATAAAGTAATCAGACTGCTCGAAATTATTCCTGACACATGATTTTGCATTATCATACAAATTTCGAATCACTTTAAGCACTTTACCATTAATATTATTGAAAATAAGCTTAGACTACAAAAAAGGCTCGCTGAATTGAGTCAAATGCTTTTCTGTAATCAATGAACGCACAATAAACCCTCTTTTTCTTGTGTAAGTATAGATCAACTATAGAATGCAGTACAAACATATGGTCCAAAGTTGAATGATCATGTCTGAAGCCAGCTTGTTCATCCCCCCAAAATTCCGGTATAAGATAAATAACTATTTATTCTTTCCTTCAGGATAGCAGTGAACAAGTTACCAACACAGCTTACCAGTGTGATACCCCGATAGTTGTCGACCTGATTAATTGAACCCTTCCCTTTAAAGAGAGGCTTTATTATTCCAACAGTCCAGTCACGAAGGACTTTTCCAGATGTTAAAACAACATTAAAAATAGTAGTCAATAGTGCTAGGACTGCTGGTGGACTATATATCAAAAATTCATTTATAATAAGATCTGTTCCTGGTGACTTACTGTTTTTCAACTTTTTAACTTGAGCCTGGACCTCATAAATAGTGATGTCTCTATTAAGATCAACATTGTAAGCAGAAGAACTCAAACAGCTATCATTCTCGAAATTATAGTGAGTAATTGAAACGTTCAAGTTTTTAAAATAATTCATAAAGGTATCAATTGATATATTAGCTCTTTCAAAAGGCTTATTATTAGCATTATTAATAACATCCCAATAACGACGTGGATTTTCGGATTTCATTGTCCTAATTTTTTATGTAAGGATCCAAAATATTTAATCTTTGCATTCCTCAAATTCAGTCGATAGTTTTACATGGCCCGGCTGCCTGTTGGGAAAATCCTGTCACCACCCATGGTCGGTTTTCTTATTTCGGCTTTCAAAAGGATCATTTTTGCAATAAAACCCACAATATTTGGTAAGCAATGGCCACTTTTCCTCGGTCCCGTTACTTATAGCTAAATATAGTTCTACCCCTTTCCACCTTTTCAAGTAACTTAATAAGTATAATACATGAATTTATTTAAAAGTCGGGAATTTCATCTCATTTCGCTAAACCGAGTTAATGTTCTTTTGTGTTTGTCGTGCGGTACGGCTAGTGACTCGAGGAGGGAAGTTCAATGTTAAGTAATGCCCGATAGGGCCCAGCTGTCCGGACAATTGCCCTATAAAAGCTTTAAATAAGAACAGATTCTTTTTTGTGTAGGTTTAAGAAAAAACTTTTCACGGCCTTAGCAATGCACATTTTAGACTTCGGGAAAAGCATAAAATCAGTGCGGAACTATGTTACTCTAGTATATACATTTTATTGAATGTATGCCCCGCAGTGGCATGGTATAGCACACAGCTTTTCTTCGAATCCCCCCTCACCAAGCCCACGACTACATAGGGGCTTTCGGGGATTCATGCCGCTGCTCCCCCCCCCCCCCCGTCGGGAAGTCTGCCCCCGTCGTGCAAATTTGGCGCCACCCCTGTACTCAGGTAGCAGGCTCTTCAACATGTTCCTTGTTTAGTCAGATCTAGCTAAAATAAAATATTTTGTTTTGTGCACCGTGCTGTTTTGCACACGGTGGCATATATACAGTTATGGGGTTATTTATTGACTATTGCGTGTGGCGATATAATATCCCTGACGTCTAATTTTTGATGACTGTGCAGCTTAAAAACGTATTGCGTTGAAGATGTGTTGATTTATTGCTAAAATTATAATCTCTGCGAGTCATCTTCAATATACTTGTAGAAAATAATATACTTTTGCTCACTGGCATCACCTAACAGTGCGTCTGCAAAGTTTTTTTTTTTTTTTCTGCGGTTGTTCTTTCCTAGGCTTCTGTTAAATGAAAAAGAATCATCAATCAACTACAAGTTTTTTACTCTTTCGAATGAAGCCCTCGACCTCAGCCCCTTCTCTAATCACGTTGTAGGAATCGAAATGATCACACTGGTGACTTAGGAATGCTAGAGGCAGAATGTAGACTGGAATGGGGCAGGGGGCATTCTCCCTGTCGGTGAAGGCTTTCTCCGTCAGGGAAATTTCAGTTTCGTCGGAGGGGGAGGCTTAATAAGTACGATTAAGTAAGTAATCCCCCGACAACGACCAGCCAAACCGACAAATTTTGCTCTAAAAGAAGGCAGATTCTTCAATGAATGTCTAAAAAATTCTTAACTGGTCATCAGTGAAAACCTAAAAATTTTTGGCGCGCTTCGCGCACCAAAGAATCGCATCACCCATCATTTCAGCTTACCGTCACCTTTGTCGGGCTTACGGGTCGCTCCCCACTCCCCTGTCTGGGAGTTTGGGTCCTCGTCACGCAAATCCTTTAACCACCCGTATTTGTAGATACAACTTTGTGGTTTAAAAATCGATTTCCTGCGATCTAGGGAGTCTGAAAGGCCAAACTTTCTGACCTCAGCCCCAACTAAGGATCATTTAATTGTAAAGAAAGTTGGCTATGTTATCTCCCAGATTTACCCTTTCTCAAAAACAAAACTTTAGCATGGGAAATCATCTCTTATAACGACTAGAGGTAAGTTATATTTCTCATCACGTGAAAATGCAACATTAAGTTCCTTTAAATGAAGAGAGCAACAGTCTCTGGGAACGCAGGGGTGTCTGTTCCCTAGTGCAGGTACTTTCACAAGGCAGAATACAGATGTGGAATAATTGAGCAGAAGAAAAAGTTATGTGTTATTCTACAAACTACCTTCGACCCCCCCGAAAAATGGTAAAATACGTGGGGACATTTTATTGATGCGGAGGGGCCAAGAAGTAGTAACAGACCGCGTCATGTGATAACTACATGCTGTTCTCAAATACATTTATTCTCAAATACAATTGCTATTATTTCTTCATTCATCAACAGACTTCTTTCATCTAATCTAGTCTGAATCTGCATGATGCATATTCAACATATATTCAATGTATGTCTTAAGTTCTAAACCTTCAAGAACTGCTACAGGGATACTTTACTGATTATTAAGTAATGTAAATAGTACACTAGTACTTCTTACCAAATATATTATAAACTGTATCCCATCAAAATGTTATTATGGTACGAAGCCCAAGCGTAGGAAGAATTCTCGAAGGGGGGGGGGGGCTGAACATCTTAGACCACAGTCTCGGGAAAGAGGTTTTCCTTCCTCAATGGAAATATTGTTGGGAATGTAAGAGTGCTTAAATGGAATTTTATGTTACATGTTTTTCAATGCTGGAGAGTACTTATTGAGAAAGTTTGGTAGTTTGTTGGAAAAGTATATAAATTTCGTAAAGTGGGCTGAAGTAATAACTTTCGTGGTCGAACAATGTGGGCTGAAACCTACTTCACCCTCACCCCCACCCCCAATTTGGGACAGGGGAATTTACTCGGCCTACCAACCACGCTTCCTGCCGCTATAATATGAATTTCGTACATGGAGCAATGAATGTTAACTTCCTACAACTATGAACATCGTTTCCTTTTCCAATGCACTCTCATTACGACCAGTGTACCATTCACCATTCCTCTGCATCAACGCGAAATTCTATACTATGTAACATGCGTCCAACTGATAACAACACGGAGCTAACAAATTTGCCAACAGTTTTGTCTGTACCATTAATTCACACAAGTGTCTAGTATATGTCAATATCACATTTGAAATAACTTTATATTACCTCAGGTTTTCTCGACCTTTCTTTATCTGACAAGAAAAGGAAAACATGAAGAAAATTAGATTAATAGGCTCTTATTTGTGATTCCTTCTCATTGATAGCATTTTCACAAATGACAACACTAGCTTATAGCATATTTATGCTACAAAATAGCAGATATTTCGTCTGAAGATATAATGGATAACAGGCAAGAACAGTGAAGGTATTCATATCAAGATTTTTGTTTCTGCCTTTCCATTTCAGTTTACATTCGACTTACCACTTTTCTTTATTAAAATCATACTATGCTGGTAATGATAGCTATCTATACATGCATATAGTCTTGAATTGGCAAGAAATGTCGTTTTTCCAAGGTATAAAAACTAGGTATATAAACTAAAAAGTTGACTAACAGATAAACGGTAATATACTGTTTTATGGCAATATCACTATCAATTCACTGAAGACATCGAGGTAACTAAGTATCATCCCATTAATTTATTTTTCATAACCGATCACGCTAATTTTGAGGGTTGTTTTTTTTTTTGTTTCTTAACCTTGAACGAGTGATGTTGTTACAAAAAATTTCGTAACATAGAGATTCAATTTGTTTTTAACGTTTCCATGTCAAAAGCTTCAGTACATGTAGAACGTATCTGGGATTGTTTTAAGTTCACAACAGTGTCGGTCTCATCATCTTTCCACTGGTTCTGTCCAGGGCCGTGGGCATGTGAGGGGCGAGGCATGGGGGTGAATGGGGTTAGCATGTACCATAAGCCAAGGCCTAACTAAAACTTTGGCTTACTTAATAGTAAGTAATGGGAATGCTGAAACTTCTATTGTCTTGTTTATGGTTCTAGCTAGCCTCTCAAACCTTAGCGAATCGTTAATGAGGGGTATCCAGCATTTCACAGATGTTTTCTAAGTAAACCAGATAAGAACTGTAGACGCCCTCCTATGTAAGTGCCACGCCTGTATGCCATAAACCTCTTATCCCCAAATTTTAGGTCCGCCCATTAAGGGCAATGGGTGTTGTTGCCCTAACCGGACCTACATAATACCATAGGTACATTAGCCGTGGGTGGGGGATGTAGCCGACCCCACCGAGGTTCGGCAGAAAAAATATTTCTATTGCCAAGATTGCAAAAATAGGCAATTTTCTCCGGCAGCACAGGTTTAACTTAGAGCATAAAGCGTTTACAGCTCTGCAGTAAAATATTCTGTCTGCATCTTTCCATTTTTCGTAAATGAGATGTATCCAGCATTTCACAGAGGTTTTCCAAGTAAGCCTGATGATACTCAGAATACACCTGAAGTTTGTAGACAGAACTTTTTTGCTGTGTTCAAGAGTGATTTCTTTCTTCACCGTAGCTGTGATTTGTGCGAAAAAGTAGAAAAATGGAAAACCCTTGGAGCAAAGATTACTGTATAAAAAAGTTAAGTTCAATGGAATCATCTCCAAAACGTGGTGGTATTCATATACCTATCCTGACATGTATTTGAGGTTATGTTTCTTACGTACTTATAAAAATTAATGATCTTATATAGTAGAGTTCAGTCCTGTTCTTCCTTACTACAAGCGTGTAGTGGAATGCAATCGTTATCTTTGTAATTTACATTTTGTCTTGAAGGGTACAACTCAAAGCTGGTAATCTCAAGAAGAGTGAGAGTGCTGAATGGTTACATGCAACTTCCACGTGTAGAAAGTGACCAAATCCGTAGTGATTTCCCAAAAAATAACACCACTGTGCATCGGCTTGACAACTTTCTACGTGAGCGCCCCCCCCCCTCCCCCCCACCAGTAATCAAGCGATACGTGTGCCTCTAGCACACAACATTAAGAAACATCCCCAATAATGAGAATGTTTACGCAAATACAAGGTTTAAAGTTTACAAGCCTCGTTTTTCTTTTTATCTCAGACACATTTCAGTTCTTAAAGGGAAGAGTTTATCGCATACTCCAACTATGACACAACATGAATCAATTCAAATATTTAGCAACTATAGCGCCGTTTTGCGTGGAAGCTGCTTTATAGAAACAAGTGCGTCCCCTTCAGGAGGGCGTTCTCTGAATGGGGATGACAAGGGAACGTGCTGCGACACATTCGGTTGTCAGTCACCTGGATTTCCTTGCCTAAGGTTCCTAAACTGATATCTCCTTTAATATTACCAAAATTAATTTGGAGACGGAAATGTTCTTTTACAGTAATAAATTATTCTTCCTTCACTATAACAAAGGAAATTTTGTACAAAAGAGTCAAACATACGTAAGTGTTCAACTTTCATATATTTTGCAAAATTCCCGTAGCCTGGAGCTCTACTCCGCTGAGATCTGGACGCTTTAGACCTTATTATGAAAGAAGGCCTTGAGGGGAGGGGTACGCATCTCTTTTGTAAAATAATGACAATATTTGAGTGCCTTAAAGAAATTTGGCGTCCCAGTTTTGCATCGTGTTTCGAAAAAACAAACATTTGCTGAAAATGTTTGGTATTTTATACAAAAAAATTAGAAAACAAATTACAGACTGAATGTCAAATAGAGATGGGTCTCGTCCTTTAAAACCTCTTTGCAATGATACGTTTGTTTCCAAATTATTGGCGGGGAGGGGTTAATCCTCTGAAATACCCCGTTTTTACGATTTTGATGGGAGCAAGGTGTTTCGAGAATTTTAGCAATGCAGTTCAAGTTTTTATCTTAAAACTTATGTATGCTTAGTAGTTTATTTTCCTTGCTTTCCGAAGGAAAACCAAATTCTTTGCTTGTTCTAAATAACATCTCTGGAGGATGAGCGTTTAATGGAATGACAGAGCACAGGGAAGAAGACTGCCTAAAATCCTAAAGGGGTAGTTCATGATATCATCCGGTGGCGTACCTACGATATTTCGCACCGAGGGAGCCTTTCTTTGGCGCTGTCACCAACTGCCACCCTGGGGGAGGGGTGTTTAACCCTTTTCCCTACGGGATTGATGCATTCTTAATGTATCGAGGAGGGGGCCTGAATTTAGTTGATATTTTGGTGCATTTAGAGGAATTTTTTGCCCAGAGACCCTTATATCACTGGAAAGTACAGAGTTTGAGGGTTCGATGTAGCATATTATTTTTGAGAATTAGGGTTATTATAAATGCAAATATGCAAATTTGCGCGGCGTATGCCTTTGTTTACGTTTCTATGGAAACCGTATGCAAATCATCTTGCTTTTGTGTTTTATGGTATAGACGCATGTTGGCCACATTTTTCCCTTTCGTTTGACACCTCATTTGTGCCAAACGGTGGTAAAATGACCAAAATATTAGATAAAACTCATCAACGTTACAATAGCATAGCCTAACGTTAGGCCTAACGGTAAACAATAGGCTTAGGGCCTGTACACTGTAATATGATACTTACGCGACGAGCTCCACACAGCCAAATGACACTGTGACCTTGTGTGTTTACATTGTTTACACAGCTCTGCCTGCAGAGCTCAAAAGAGATGGCGCTGTGGCAGTATTCAGTGAAGTAAGGAATCTTGTAAGGGCCATATCAGTCTTTGAATGAACAAAATTGGACTTACGGTTGTGGAGCTACGAATTTTTTTCTGATATGCGTTTTTTCGGTAATTTTGACCAATTTTTACGCATTTTTCGAAATATTTTTGCTTTTATCTTCCAAACCGTGCATCTCTCACACTGCGCGCCTTTTCAGAGTGTTTTTGAGGTCTACAGGTACTTTAGAAAAATAACTACAGTAGGTAGACTGTTTTATATGCCCTGAAATAATTTTTTGAAGAAATAACGGACAATTTTGCGCATTTTACCCATTTTTTCAAAAAACAACAAATTCAGCAGCATTTCCTGCAAAATCTGATGGTGTGACCCCCCAAAAAAATGGTGGAACTGGACAGATCTTTTCGTCAGCTTCATTTTGGTGGTTGAATAAAAGCTGATGGGTGTGTGGTGACAAAGTTATGATTTTTTGAAAAAGGTCTCTTTTTCGTGTCGAATTCGACACCTCCCCCCCACCAGTAATCAAGCGATACGTGTGCCTCTAGCACACAACATTAAGAAACATCCCCAATAATGAGAATGTTTACGCAAATACAAGGTTTAAAGTTTACAAGCCTCGTTTTTCTTTTTATCTCAGACACATTTCAGTTCTTAAAGGGAAGAGTTTATCGCATACTCCAACTATGACACAACATGAATCAATTCAAATATTTAGCAACTATAGCGCCGTTTTGCGTGGAAGCTGCTTTATAGAAACAAATGCGTCCCCTTCAGGAGGGCGTTCTCTGAATGGGGATGACAAGGGAACGTGCTGCGACACATTCGGTTGTCAGTTACCTGGATTTCCTTGCCTAAGGTTCCTAAACTGATATCTCCTTTAATATTACCAAAATTAATTTGGAGACGGAAATGTTCTTTTACAGTAATAAATTATTCTTCCTTCACTATAACAAAGGAAATTTTGTACAAAAGAGTCAAACATACGTAAGTGTTCAACTTTCATATATTTTGCAAAATTCCCGTAGCCTGGAGCTCTACTCCGCTGAGATCTGGACGCTTTAGACCTTATTATGAAAGAAGGCCTTGAGGGGAGGGGTACGCATCTCTTTTGTAAAATAATGACAATATTTGAGTGCCTTAAAGAAATTTGGCGTCCCAGTTTTGCATCGTGTTTCGAAAAAACAAACATTTGCTGAAAATGTTTGGTATTTTATACAAAAAAATTAGAAAACAAATTACAGACTGAATGTCAAATAGAGATGGGTCTCGTCCTTTAAAACCTCTTTGCAATGATACGTTTGTTTCCAAATTATTGGCGGGGAGGGGTTAATCCTCTGAAATACCCCGTTTTTACGATTTTGATGGGAGCAAGGTGTTTCGAGAATTTTAGCAATGCAGTTCAAGTTTTTATCTTAAAACTTATGTATGCTTAGTAGTTTATTTTCCTTGCTTTCCGAAGGAAAACCAAATTCTTTGCTTGTTCTAAATAACATCTCTGGAGGATGAGCGTTTAATGGAATGACAGAGCACAGGGAAGAAGACTGCCTAAAATCCTAAAGGGGTAGTTCATGATATCATCCGGTGGCGTACCTACGATATTTCGCACCGGGGGAGCCTTTCTTTGGCGCTGTCACCAACTGCCACCCTGGGGGAGGGGTGTTTAAAGAGGGGTCTAATGGGATGAAATGACATCTACGCAAGGTCTATAAGGGCAAATTGGCACGGTGATGTCGTCGGTAAGGCTTTGAACTAATGATGTGTCTAGAAATTCTCATTGTTTAGGGCCCATTGTTTATTGTGCTTCTGCTTGAGGGATATTGTCTAGGCATGAGGTATTACGAATGGAGTAAAGGCAATGTCTCTGTTACTTGGTATTTTGTTCGACCCAAATTGTTACCCTTTAATGATATTCTCACCATCTTTACAATACCATTGAGTTCTTAACTCTTTATCATTCAATTTCTTTGTGCCATTGTCCTAATCTCTTTGAGGTCCTGTCGTCTGTTCCGATAAACAAGAGCCCAAAGCTATGCTCGTTTAAAAAGAAAGACTATTTATTATCCACGTTTACCCATCAAAAAATTAAATAAGTTTTGCAAAAGGCAATGTGCGGTTTTTTAATTTCAAAAATTCGGTAGAAACAGATGTGCAGCCCACAATTGCCAAAGAAACCACAAAATTTTCCCAATTAAGGAACAATTACATTCATTCCTAACGTTACGACTAACTTTTCATTGGCAATATTTTTGTGGCTTTGAAAACTAAAAGACTTTTTTCAATTAAATTTCCCACTTTTCGGGACCCTTCTTGATGACAAATCTTGGGTTAACATGAAGCTTTATCCTTACTTTGTTTTATAAAATGGACGGCGTATGTGCACACGACTGCATATTCTTGAAAATCACTACAGTTCTAACTTAAACATTACAACAAAAACATCAGCAAGGCTGTGTGAGGATCAATACGTAGGGAAAGATCTTCTCTATAACTGTCGCTTATCGTATGGCAACCCGGATTATAGCCCTTTGTAGCAGCTAGTGGGTTTTCTAGCTTTGGAATGTCGGAACTGATGGTTACTTCAAAGGGCAATAAGCTGCTTTCACTTCATCTGTAGTAGCTCCAAATAACAACTCCCTGGTAGTTACCCATGGTCGCAATATGGTGCAATCTTTGGTAAAACTTTGAAATGATTGCATGCTTAGAAGCCCTCACTTTTAAGTAGCTCTTCTACTTTCTCCTTGGCTAGGTGAAAGGGCAAGAGTGTTGACTAACCCCCCCCCCAACCCGTGAGAATTTTTGCCTTTGAAAAGTTGCTTGGATACAAAATGGTGCCATCTTCGAAAGAGCTTTGATTAATTTTATGCATTAAAAGTGTTTCTTTCCTTGGGTGGGAGATGGCACGGTGCCATACCTCAAGCTAAGATTTGGCCAATGCGAGCCCACCCTCTGTTAAGGCGCTATTTTTAGGGTCACCGTCGGTTGGTGTGTAGTGTAGCTCATTTTTGTCACAAAGG
Organism: Holothuria leucospilota; assembly: GCA_029531755.1. Lineage (NCBI taxonomy): Eukaryota > Metazoa > Echinodermata > Holothuroidea > Aspidochirotida > Holothuriidae > Holothuria > Holothuria leucospilota. The sequence goes on from JAIZAY010001261.1 coordinate 17,404, forward strand.
CCTCCCACATTGGCCAAAATGAAACCCTCTGGACCTCTAAAGTTCTTTTGAAACCAACATTTCAAGAACAAATGTTAAACTTGAAAATTTATTCCTTAAAATTACCTAATAGGAGAAAACAGGACAAAAAGTACTTAAACAAGCTCATTAATTTCAACATGAATGAAAGGTTATGATGGACTGTATTTTAAATAGGCATGCTGTGTCAGACTCCCCATGAGAAACTATACCAAAATTCTTCAAGGAATAGGCTTTAGCTGTGTCGCGTGCATCATGCATGGGGAAGGGGGTTCATTCGTTACTGTGAGCTATCGGCATAAAAACCTGTCTAAGGTGGCGTTCCGAGAACTCTCCCGGAAAATTTTGGAAAATAGGGAACCTGTATGTGCAATTTTCAAGGTTCTGATGAG
>JAIZAY010000516.1:0-42291 GCA_029531755.1 Holothuria leucospilota
ATATTAGTTCTGCTCTAAAGGAAGGCAATTTTTTCAATAAATGTCTAAAAAATTTTAACTGGTCTGCAATGGAAGCCTAAAAATTTGGCGCGGTTTGCGCTCCAAACAATTGCATCGTCCGTCCTTTTGGCTAACCATCACCTTTGTCGGGCTTACGGGTCGCTCCCCACTCCCCTGTCTGGGAGTTTGGGTCCTCGTCAGGCAAATCCTTTAGCCACCCGTATTTTGTAGATACAACTTTGATTTGCTGCGATCTAGGAAGTCTGAAAGGCCAAACTTTCTGACCTCAGACCCAACTAAGGATCATTTAATTGTAAAGAAAGTTTGCTATGTTTTCTCCTAGATTAGCTCTTTCTCAAAAACAAAACTTTACCATGGAAAATCATCTCTTATAACGACTAGAGGTGAGTAATATTTCTCGTCACGTAAAAATGCAACATTAACTTCCTTTAACTGAAGAGCGCAACGGTCTTTGCGAACGCAGGGGTGTCTCTACCCTAGTGCAAGTACTTTTACAAGCCAGAATACAGATATGGAATAATTGAGCAGAAGAAAATGTTACGTATTTTTCCACAAACTACCCTTCGCCCCCCCCCCCCGAAAAATAGTAAAATACGGGCCAAGAAGTAGTAACAGACCCCGTCCTGTGATAACTACATGCTAGTTTTAAATGCATTTGTTATTATTTCTTCATTCATCAACAAACTTCTTCCGTCTCATCTAGTCTGAAACTACACAATGCATATTCAATGTATGTCTAAGCCTTCAAGAACTGCTACAGGGCTACTTTAATGATTAGTATGTAATGTAAATAATATACACTTGTTACCAAATATATTATAAATTGTATCCCATCAAAATGTTATTATGGTACGAAGCCCAAGCGTAGGAAGAATTCTCGGGGACGGAGGGGGGGGGGGGGTGAACATCTTAGACAGCAGTCTTTGGAGAGAGGTTTCCCTTCCTCACTGGAAAAAAAATATTTGGGAATCTAAGGGTGCTTACATGGGATTTTATCTTACATGTTTTATAATGCTGGAGAGTACTTATTGAAAAAGTTTGGTAGTTCGATGGAACAGTACATAAATTTTGCAAAGTGGGCAAGTAATAACTTTCGTGGTCGAACAATGTGGGCTGAAAACTACTTCACCCTCTCCCCCAAATTCTCGACAAGGGAGTTTACTCGGCCTACCAACCAAGCTTCCTGTCGCTATAATATGAATTTTGTACATGGAATAATGAATATTAACTTGATACAGCTATGGGAATCGTTTCCTTTTCCAATGCACTCTCATTACGATCAGTGTACCATTCATCATTCCTCTGCGTCAACGCAAAATTCTATACTATGTAACATACGTCCAACTGTTAACAACAGGGAGCTAACAATATTTGCCAACCGTTTTGTCAGTATCATTAATTCACGTAAGTTTCTAGTATATGTCAGTATCACATTTGAAATAACTTTACATTACCTCAGGTTTGCTCGACCCTTCTTCGTCTGACAAGAAAAGAAAAAATGGAGAAAATAAGATTAATAGGCTCTAATTTGTGATGCCTTCTAATTGACAGCATTTTCAAAAATGACAACAATAGCTCAAAGCATACTTATGCTACAAAAAAGCAGATATTTGATCTGAAGATATAATGGATCACAGACAAGAACCGTGAAGGCGTTAATATCAAGATGTTTGTTTCCTCCTTTATATTTCAGTTTACATTCGGCTTACCACTTTTCTTTATTAAAATCCTACTTTGCTAGTAATGATAGGTATCTATACATGCATATCGTCATCTGTGCTGGCAAATTGGCATAAAATGAACTTTTTCCAAGGTATAAAAACTTCTCCTAGAAGTTTACTAACAGATAAACGGTAATGTACTGATTAAGGCGATATCACTATCAATTCACTGAAGAAACCGAGGTAACTAATTATCATCCCATAGATTTATTTTTCATAACCGATCACGCTAATTTTGAAAGTTGTATTTCTGTGTCTTAACCTTAAACGAGTGATGTTGTTACAAAACACTTTGTGACATAGAGACTTGTTTTGCTGAGCAAAAGTTTATACAATTAGAAACAGCGCCACCAATTCATTGAAAACGTGGCGCTACCCTGTGAAAGCAGCGTGTATGAATTTGTTAACAGAATGACGCTGTAAATGCTGATATTGTTTTCCAATGATCTGCTAACCTGTGACTTTAAGCTTGGGATTCTGCCATGAAAATAAGTTAATGCTGTTTAATGACTCATGAGCTCACTAAGGGAGACACTGAACATTGCGGGCCCCTGGTATTGTTTGTAGCTAACCGTGATGCTAGGCCTAGTGTTATTTATGGCTATATGTTTGAGTACAGTACACAGTGTGTTGTGGTCAATGACGGGTTAACATGCCGAATCAGAGTTAGGGATACAGCTTAAGAAGGTAAACGGGGACCGTTTCTAAGGACGTAAACTGGGTTTATCTCATTAATCATTTAATTAAGGAAACTTTTCTTCTGTTTGATCAAAACAGATTGAATAAATACCTATACGGACGTTTACTGAATGAATAGGTTATACAATCCAAAGCAGTTTCCAAGCTGACTTTCTTGCTTCAGTGATCCAAGACTCAATTTTTGTTTAACGTTTCGATGTCAAAAGCATCAGTACATGTAGAACGTATCTGAGATTGTTTTAAGTTCACAACAGTGTCGGTCTCATCATCTTTTGATTGGATCTGTCTAGGGCCTCAGGCATGTGAGGGTCGAGGCATGAGGGTGAATAGGTTAGCATGTACCATAAGCCAATGCCTAAATAAAACTTTGGCTTACTTAATAGTAAGTAATGGGAAAACTTCTATTGTCCTGTTAATGGGTTCTAGCTAGCCTCTCAAACCTTAGCGAATCGTTAATGAGGGGTATCCAGCATTTCACAGAGGTTTTTTTAAGTAAGCCAGATAAGAACTGTAGACTCCCTCCTATGTAAGTGCTACACCTGTATGTCATAAAACCTCTTATCCCCAAATCTGAGGTCCGTCCATTAAGGGTAATGGGTGTTGTTGCCGAACCGAACCTACATAATACCACAGGTGCATTAGCCAGGGTGGGGGATGTAGCCGACCCCACCGAGTTTCGGAGGAAAAATATTTCTATGGCCAAGATTGCAAAAATGGCCAATTTTCTCCGGCAGCACACGTTTTATCTTGGGCAAAAAGCGTTCACAGCTCCGCAGTCAAAATATCCTGTCTGCATCTTTCCATCTTTCGTAAATGAGGGGTATCCAACATTTCACAGAGGTTTCCCAAGTAAGCCAGATGATACTCAGAATACACATAAAGTTTGTAGACAGAACTTTTTTGCTGTGTCCAATAGTGATTTCTTTCTTCACCGTAGCTGTGATTTGTGCGAAAAAGTAGAAAAATGGAAGACCCTTGGAGCAAAGATTACTGTACAAAAAAGTTAAGTTCAATGGAATCATGTCCAAAACACGGTGGTATTCATATACCTATCCTGACATGTATTTGAGGAAATGTTCCTTACGGTACTTGTAAAAATTAATGATCTTATATAGTAGAGTTCAGTCCTGTTCTTCCTTACTACAAACGTGTAGCGGAATGCAATCGTTATCTTTGTAATTAACATTTTGTCTTCAAGGGTACAATTCAAAGCTGGTAATCTCTAGAAGAGTGAGAGTGCTGAATGTTTACATGCAACTTCCACGTGTAGAAAATAAACAATCCGTAGTGATTTCCCAAAAATAACACCACTGTGAATCGGATTGACAACTTTCTACGTGAGCGCCCCCAACCCCACCCGGCAATCAAGCGATTCGTGCTCCTCTAGCACACAACGTTGGGAAACATCCCCAATAATGAGAATGTATAAGCAAAAACAAGGTTTAAAGTTTACAAGCCTCGTTTTTTTTTTTTTTTTTTTTATCTCAGTCACATTTCACCTCTTAAAGAGAAGAGTTTATCGCATACTCCTACTATGACACAACAGAAATCAATTCAATTGTTTTCCAACTATAACGCTGTTTTGCGTGCAAGCTGCTTTATGGAAACACATGCGTCCCCTTCCGGAGTGTGTTTCCTGAATGGGGATGACAAGGGAACGTGCTGCGACATATTCGGTTGTCAGCCACCTGGATTTCCCTGCTTAAGGTTCCTAAATTGATATCTCCTTTAAAATTACCAAAATTAATTTGGAGACGGAAATGGTTCTTTTACGGTAATAAATTATTCTTCCTTCAATATAACAAATGAAATTTTGTACAAAAGAGTCAAAAATAAGTAAGTGTTCAACTTTCATGTATTTTGCAAAATTCCCGTAGCCTGGAGCCCTCCTCCGCTGAGATCTGGATGCTTTAGACCTTATTATGAAAGAAGGGCTCGAGGGGTGGGGTAGGCATCTCTTCCGTAAAATAATGACAATATTTGAATGCCTTAAAGAAATTTGGCGTCCCAGTTTTGCATCGTGTTTCGAAAAAACAAACATTTCCTGAAAATGTTTGGTATTTTATACAAAAAATTAAAAAAAAAAAAAAAATTATAAACTGAAAGTCAAATAGAGATGGGGCTCGTCCTTAAAAGTTCTTTGCAATGATACTTTAGTTTCCAAATTATTGGCGGGCGGGGTTAATCCTCCGAAATACCCTGTTTTTACGATTTGGATGGGAGCAAAGTATTTCGAGAATTTTAGCAATGTAGTTCAAGTTTTTATCTTAAAAATTATGTATGCTTAGTAGTTTATTTTCCTTTCTTTCCAAAGAAAAACCAAAATTCTTTGCTTGGTTCTAAATAATGTCTCTTGAGGATGAACGTTTAATGGAATGACAAAGTACAGGGAAGAAGGCCGCCTTAAATCCTAAAGGGGCAGTCAATGATAGCATCCGGTGGCGATATTTCGCACCGGGGGAGCCTTTCTTTGGCTTTGTCACCAACTGCCGTCCTGAGGGAGGTGTGTTTAAAGATTCGTCTAACGGGATGAAATGACATCTACGCAAGTTCAGGTCTCTTTATAAGGGCAAATTGGCACGGTGATGTCGTCGGTAAGGCTTTGAATTAATGATGTGTCTAGAAATTCTCATTGTTTAGGGTACATTGTTTATTGTGCTTTTGCTTGAGGGGTATTTTGTCTAGGCATGAGCTATTACGAATGGAGTAAAAGCAATGTCTTTGTTACTTGGTATTTTTTTCGATCCAAGTTGTTACCCGTTAATCATATTCTCACCATTATAAATCCATTGAGTTCTTAACTCTTTATCATTCAATTTCTTTGTGCTATTGATCCACGTAATCTCTTTGAAGTCCTGTCGTCTGTTCCGATAAACAAGAGCCAAAGCTATGCTCCTTTAAAAAGAAAGACTATTTGTTATCCACGTTTACTCATCAAAAAATTGAGTAAGTTTTGCAAAAGGCAATGTGCAGTTTTTTAATTCAAAAATTCGGTAGAAATAGATGTGCAGTCAACAATTACCTAAAAAACTACAAAATGTTCCCAAAAAAGGAAAAAATTACATTTATATCTAACTATGCGGCTTACTTCCCATTGGCGATATATTTGTGGCTTTGAAAACTAAAAGACTTTTTTCAATTAAATTCCCCATTTTTCGGGAGTACCCTTTTTGATGACAAATCTGGGCTTAACATGAAGCTTTATGCTTACTTAGGTTTATAAAATGGATATCATATGTGCACACGAATGCATATTCTTGACAATCTCTTCAGTTCTAACAGAAAAATTACAACGAAAACATCAGCAAGTCTGTGTGAGGATCAATACGAAGGGAAATATCTTCCCTATAACTGTCGCTTATTGTATGGTAACGCGGATTGTAGCCCTTTGTAGCAGCTAGTGGGTTTTCTAGCTTTGGAAAGTCGGAACGAACTGATGGTTACTTCAAAGGGCATAAGCTGCTTTCACTTCATTCGTAGTAGCTCCAAATAACAACTCCCTGGTAGTACCCATGGTCGCAATATGGTGCAATCTTTGGTAAAACTTTGAAATGATTGCATGCTTAGAAGCCCTCAATTTTAAGTAGCTCTTTTACTTTCTTCTTTGCTAGGTGAAAGTGCAAGAGTGTTGTCTGACCCACCCACCCCCACCCGTGATAAATTTTTGCCTTTGAAAAGTCGCTTGGATACAAAATGGTGCCATCTTCGAAAGACCTTTGATTGGTTTATGTATTAAAAGTGTTTTTTTCCTTGGGTGGGAGATGGCACGGTGCCTTACCTCAAGCTAAGATTTGGCGAATGCGAGCCCACCCTCTGTTAAAGCGCTACTTTTAGGGTCACCGTCGGTTGGTGTGTAGTGTTGCTAATTTTTGTACAAAGGCCTCCGACATTGGCCAAAATGAAACCCTCTGGACCTCTAAAGTTTTTTTGAAACGAACATCTCAAGAACAAACGTTAAACTAGAAAATTTATTCCTTAAAACTACCTAATAGGAGAGAACAGGACAAAAAGGTACTTGAACAAGCTCATTAATGTCAACATGAATGAAAGGTTATGGTGGGCTGTATTTTAAATAGGCATGTTGTGTCAGACTCCCCGTCAGAAACTCTACCAAAAGTCTTCAAGGAATAGGCTTTAGCTGTGTCGCGTGCATCACGCATGGGGAAGGGGGTTCATTCGTTAGTGTGCGCTATCAGCATAAAAACCTATCTGCGGCAGCGTTCCGGGGACCTCTCCGGGAACATTTTGAAAAAAAGAGAACCTGTATGACAGGTGCAATATCCCAGGTTCTGATGAGCTTAAAAACAAATCAGGAGGATACCTGCGGTTTCTATTATGTTCAGTTTTTATTTTAGGTGGGCCGTTTTTTATTTAGGGTTTGAAAATCTCAGGAGGGGGTATCAGCTGGGTCAGCTAATGTCTTACCCCTCCCATCACCTCTGCAGGCTACGACCCTGAAGTGGTTATTTCGCGAGATGAAAATGCTGCCTTTAAGATCTATAATATTTTTGCTGCAGTTTTGCTAACACTCCTTTCATTCATGTGTATCAGACCAAGAGGGTATAGGGCATACAGTCACGTTTCCTAATATAACGAGATCGATCTTGGTTTTTTTTTTTTTTTTTTTTTTTTTTTTTTTTTTTTTTTTTTTTTTTTTCATTTCTTGGTTTTTTATCCCATTTCAGGATGTTTTAGAGGAAAGAACACAAGAACTACCTAGCACTGCATAGTTAACGCGACCTTAATATTGCATGTATATTACATTAACTTAAACAAAATGAACAACAGGCTCACTTTTGAAAAAGTGTTCCCCTTCCCAGCTCTTACAGCCAGAGCGATTGATAAGTTTAAGAGGGTGCATGAACCCATGCACTGTAGAAATATAGGTAAATCTAGAATTCTTTAGAAATTGATTTGTTTCAAGTTTCTCACTGAGGTGGTGCGATCATGCACTTTTTTTATAATTGTCGAAACATAGAAAAAGTTACTATCCGTTTAATTGAGAATTGATTGGGACAAACGACATTAAAAAAAACGACTTTACTATTTTGGAAGATGTAAATGTGTTCCAATAGACCTACTAAATATCCCGTTCTGACGATGGTAATAACAGACTGGTTTGTTTGTAAAAATAACAGCGTGAAAATTTAAACACATTTGGAAACATGTTTAACTTTGAATTCTAAGTTTCCTCGTTGTAGCAAACACCATATGACAATTATTTGCAAGTTGTAGGAGAGCAGATTTCCTGCGAATTGCTTTACGTTTTTAATAACGCTTATTGATATTTTCTGGGTGGGGGAGGGGCAAAATAGTTGGTTGTAAGATTATTTGCGGACCAGCAAATTGCTTGCCGACTTAACAATTGTGAAATTCCATTTATGTTTAGGGAGACACTAATTACATACTTGAGATTAGTTCTACTAGTAGTTTATCCTCTTTTTCGTTGATACCTACATTCGTGAAGTCTTTTTTTACAGATTACTCTGTGTTACTTTACTCTTTCTCTCTCTCTGGTCGTTTTTTGAAAACTGAATGTCTTATCAAACCGCCCGAGGCCAATCTTGACTTCGTTGGTTCCGCTATTATTATTAACAAACCTGTTTCTTAACTCTGAGAAGTAAAACTGCTTGTATTAACAAATCAGTATGATAGGTAAGGTTTCGACAATAAGGAATTTGTCTTTAGAATCGATGGCAAGAAATATGAACACAAAACACATGTTACCAAATCGAAGGTTTACAGACAAAGAGTTATTTTAAATTTTCAGTTTGTAGTAGCGGGAAGGAGCGGATTTAGGTTGAGCAGGTAGAAATGTGGGGGTTTAAGATATCCGTATATACCACTTTAAAAAATCTCCACTTTTGAGATACTTTGGAGTGTAATTAATCCAAAGAATGCATTACATGTAAGTTGTTAAGACAAAGAGTAATATCTGTTTTAAGATTACGAAATATATTTGATAACTTGATGTGTTAGTCAGAGATTTGGTGATCCCTGTTAAGAATGTCATCTTGATTTCACATTTCAGGGTACGGGAGCTTGCACGCTCGAAGTCCTGTGCTCAGCGTGGAAGGCAAATGAGAGTGAAACCTTCCTGGATACGTCTCACCGAACAATTGGTTTCAAATTTGTAAAACGTCTTTCATCAAAGGTTTGTATAGTAATATTAAATATAATTACGGAATCATAAATGTATCAGTACTTTTCAGTTCCCTAGTATTTGTTTACTCTTATTTTTAAATCGTCACAACTCGTCACATTCTGTACGCTGCAGGTAGTACTCACTACTTTTCTGTAGGCTTCATCTGTCCATCCTGTTCTCCATTCACCAAGGCTTGAAAGCTGTAAAGGTAAACAGAAGACGCGATTGATTGAATCAGTCGCTACAGTAATTGATAATTGATAGTTCAATCGAGCGTTAAGACATGTCCTTATCTCTATGTACATGCTACTACATAATTACGGTAATTAACTTAAGAACAGGCAAATGATATTCTGCCTGTGCAAAGCGTTTACTAAAAAGCGGGGTGGGGGGGGCACACCTTCACTTTTTAAAGGGAAAATTTTTTAAAGGTAAAATCTCAGTCTGTAAACTCCTGAAATTTTATCTGGATCAATCACTAATGGACATTCGTTATGTTCAGATGACATTGACGCTTGACTCATTTTTATCTCTATTTTTGAATAAAATAAGTTATTTTCATTTTTCATTTTCAATAGATTTTAGAAATTGTATCAATGTGAGCATGTTGCACACTTATGAAAGACTTAAGGTATAAAGTTAGGAACCATTCTAAAGTACTTACCTTAAAGGCAGTAGACAGTCACCCCAATCAGAGTGAGTGTACCCTGTCACTCCAGTTCATGAACGGCCGATTTTGTTCATGTGACAATATTTTTGTTAGTAAATTGTGAAATTAAAGGAGAATTTCTCCTTGCGTAACCTATTGTTTTGTAATAGTTATGTTCAAAATGTCTTTAGAGGTGCTTGTAATACAATAAGAGGAGATTTGCAAGAGTTTGCTAATTTTTCAAAGAAAATTTGGAGGCAACTGCCTATTGCCTTTAACTAGTGGGGTGAACTTTCACTCTGATTAAAATTTAATTATGAATAATGACAACATTGTTAAAGTATTCAGATACTGATGTATTGCAGTAGCTCTGCTAGGATGACAAGAGTGAGGGGTGGGGCTCAAATAAACAGTGACTGATGTGCCAACAAGATATAAATAAATGACAGTGTCGACAACGCTAGAAGTATGTTGATTATTATGAACTATAGGTTCCACCAGTTTGACAACGAACCTATATTGTATAACAGTCTTGTATGGATTCGGGCTTTACAAAAAAGAGAGGATAAAGTTGTGTGAGCAATCTTCAAGAGCGGTAACAGTGAAGCGACGTTCAGGGTATGACGTCTTCATAGACCATTTTGATATAAAAAAAACTGTCACCTGGCAATTAGGTACAAAGAGACACATTTGCACACGCGTCTCTTGCATTGTGCAGTGTAACTTATACGCATGCATTTCGGAACAGACACTCAGGAAAATAGTGAGCATACGTCTTAAAAATGCTCAAAACATGGGGGTTGCGTTAGGTAGCATCTGGCCATCTAGAATATATGTTATAAGGTAAAACATCGGTGCAGCCTCGTTAAGACATCCATGAAACCACAATGAAACTTTTATTTACTGTTGCTGGATGTTTTCGCTCAACTCTCCGCTGTGAAAGCAGGCTAAACTTACGTATAAAGCCAGGGGAAATGCCAAAGTACTTCCTTCAACTAGTGGTGCGAACGTTCATTCAGATTATATTTTAATTCTGAATAATGACAAAATTGAAGAAATGGAAGTATTCAGATACTGATCTATTGCAGTAGCTCTGCTAGAATGACAAGAGTAAGGGGAGGGGCGTAAATAAACAGTGGCTGATGTGCCGGCAAGATATAAATAAGTGGCAGTGTCGACAACCCGGGAAGTACCTTGATGATTATAAACCATAGGATTCCACTAGTCTGACGACAAACCGAGATTTTATAACAGTCCTGCATTGGTTCCGGGCTTTACAAAAAAAGAGAGGCCTAAGTTGTGTGATCAAAGCAATGGTTCTGCTAGTGTGGATACAATTGTAACTCGGCAATCTTCCAGTATGATACATACAAGTACAAGCCTTGCATCGATACGCGTGAAGCTAAAACACACACACACACACACACACACACACACACACACACAAAACACTTCCAACCCGACTTTGAGCAATTAAGATCAATAGACGAATTTAATAACATATATGTGAGATACGTCTGTGAGATAATCTGGAGGATGGGCTTTCACTAGAACTGGTCAATCACATGTACTGGCGAGGTAGTAAATGTACCCACAAACCTCCTGGGAACTTAAACTGCACTTCACCCCTGCCCTCTTTGACAATGCTAAACCCGTAATAAACTTCGACAAAGGTTGTATATTTTAAAAATCTGCTTCGCACAATTCTTCACTGATGTCGTACTGCACTTTCAAGTTCAAACCCTTACAATTTTCATGTTAACGAAAGAATTGGTGTTAGCTATGAAGAGAAACAAGTCAAAATAAAGGGACACCATATTGTAAATACACGAATTTACTGAGACGGCAAGACTTTGATGAACACAGTGCTACTAAATAGCAGAATTTAATGATTACGTCAAGCATACAAAGGATCATGGGAACTGGGAGTAAAACTTTCAAACAGTCAATAGCACATGTGCAAATGTACACACCTTGGCATGACGCCGGTTGTTTATGCTCCCTGTTCCCATCATGCACTGTAATCTTTAAAGTCTGCTATTCAGCAGTGAATAAATTTTGTAGTTCTGCCATGTTATAATAAATTGAGGACACTGGCCGATGGCGCTGTACATCATCATCCACACTATCATCCACATACTGAGACTTCTCCCTTCCCACTCCCCTCCTCATTAGTTGTAAGCACATTACGGTATTTAGTAGACTGTACTTACCTTGATGTGAAGTGAGTTTCGGAAACTGCGAACTTGGACTAAAAAGTTCTTTTCGTTTTCATGTTTAAACTTGACTCTTTCCATGCGTTTCATAGTCCTTAATCATAATTGCGGTAAGTACTACCGTACATAGTGTGAGGAAATTGATTGCGTCCGTCACTAAACCTAAATTTCAATAAAGACTGTTGGGATTATATATCATTAATATGGCATTACCGCTTTTTCAAAAACTTCTTCTCTTGGCTCTGATCCGTCATCTTTATTCTGTGGGAAAACATAAATAATTAGCTGATACCATCTGACTGAGGGCGCTTAATTTATCGCGATTACGAGTTTGCATTTTTAATGCTTAAATGAAGGACATTTCACATAATATTATAAGGTGCATATGAGATAAATTTTTCTCGTTGCATTATTACTCCAGCTGATTTTTTTTTTCATTCATCTTAAATGCCAGTAACCCTATAACACAGTGGTCGTTAATTTTTTAACTTTCATTTAAAATACATGGCGGCATGGATGCCGCCATGTATCCCCCTACGACCACCAGTCTCCTCAACGGTTTACATAAATTAGCCTTTCAGAAAGGCAAGTTTCTGAAACTAAACTCCAAGTTTTCAAAATGTGTTCAACAAATTTTCCAAATTCCCAACTATTCCTTCAATGAACCACAAAAGCCGAGTTTGTCCAAAGTTCTTCAAAAAAACAACCTTTTCGCACTCCAAAAAATGATTCTTTTCCATATACTTCTTACAACACTTTCTTTGCCTTTGTCGGGGTTTCTAGTTGCTGGTCACCCTTCGGAGAGTTTGCCACCCCCCTCCCCTTGCCCCTTGTCAGCAAACTATGGCAAAATCCTTGCCTAGTTCACGCAAGTACAGTCCTGCCTATCACAGACTAGTTAAAACTCTTTCAGGACATTTTGTTACGAATTAGGGGGGGGGGGGTGACGCATTTCCAGCAGACCTTACTCCCGCCCCAAAAATGGGCGTTCTTAACAGGAACATCACCGTTTAGTAAGGAAGCGGCGGTTGTTATGAAACGATCTTTATTTGTATTCAAATTTCTCTTCCTTAAGTCTTTTTCGTTAGAAATTATCGTGAACCTATTCTCTAAGTGTAAAAGAGTGAAAACTACCAAAAAGATTGACTACAGTGACCACTCTCTGTTTTGAGAGGAATTTCACTCTCCTCGGAATGAAATTTTAACTCATTTAGAGTTAATTACCACAGTGACTCTGTTAGACATGAAAACTTTTTCGCCTGTCAATTCCCTTTGTCAGGATGGATATGGCAATGGTGAGGTTGCCTAGATACCACACAAAAGAGTTCAATTACCGCTAAATGAAATGATCCCTGATTAGAGGATACTCTCCACGTCTTAAAAGGTGGATCCAGTAATATTGGATTGTCATTAAACCTTTTCCTTGTATTTCCAGCTAAAACAAATTTCTTGGTTAAAGTATCAATTTTAAGATTTGTGTGCAGAGACTATGTAAACATGAAGTTTGCTTAACAAGAAAATATCGAAATAATAGCTTTTTTACAAACTTGATATTCAACCACATTTTTCAATTGGTTAGTGATCGTAACTGGCTGAAAGGACAAATAACAATAGCGTTTAATTGAAAAGAAAATTATATTATTTGCTGCTTCACTAACAATAAAAAATCTTGCAGCTTGTACCAGTGTATTGTCTATTATCCCACTGTTTGATTAATAAGCAATCAAAAGGACACTTTCCCTAACCTTTTTGCCAAATATTTTCATGCATTTTCTACAGGTAATCATTTTCTTTATGTAGTTACAAAGATGCTTATGAATTTTAAGGCACCACGACTTAGACGGTAATCATGTGGGTAATGCAGGGGGAACTATAAAGGATAGCATTAAAATTCGAAGTGACTTTGCCAAAAATTGTTTGATACTTATGACACAACTCTTGCCAAAAATGTGTGGAAAAAGCTGAATAACAAAGCATTTCACCCGTCCTTGTTGGGTAACTATGAACTATTTTGTGACGAAAATTAAATATCTCTTTTTAAAAACGTAATAGGGTACTGAAAATTTTAAAATATGCATACGTTTGAAATCCAATGAAAGTTATATTGGAATTTTACAAGAAAACGTATCCGGTCCACTCAAGCTGTTCGAGTGGGCATTGAAGATAAGACAACGTTTGTTAGCTGACAGAGTACAACTCTAAGGCAAATGTAGCTACAGTTTAATTACCAAGTAAAAATCAAGTCGTAATCAAATAGCAAGCGTAGCCTATCTGAAAACTATACTTTTGTCAATGAGTTCTGTTACCCTACATGAACCACATTAAATACCGTGAAGAATACGTAAACAATATGAAGGATGTAAAGCATATTACCTCCCATCGGCCTGACTGTAAGTTAAGGATGTACACTGGTGTATCGTTAGCCCACTGCCACAAAACTGTGAATAAAAAAGAAGAAATGGTAATATTCTGGAAACACGGACAAGAGTTCCCTGCATTTACTTATTATAATATCGAAAGAAAAGAAAAGGCTAAATATTTAAGTAATTTTTATTGTTCATCAACAACTTTTTACCTTTGCCTATAGTAAAATTGTATGTAATTTTGTTCAACGCTGTGTAGAATGGGGTATGCAATGCAAAATCTCTAAAGTTGCCTGCTGTACATAGTCAACTTATGAGTATTTATCTGTCAGTCTGTACATCCACACGTAATATTGTTAAACCAGGACAGACATTTTCTAAACACTGGATCTCATTGTCACCATACATGTGTACTATTCAGGAGATACAAAAAACTCTTTTTACAAACAATGCAAACTAATAAAAAGCTCCCAGTCGAAATTCGAAAGTCACTCAGTACTTTACATGTTCTTCTCTGATACAATCCCTGTCAAATACTAGGTCAAACCTACATACTACAGTGCAGTAGCGAGACCTGGGGGGGGGGGGGACTTCATGACAGTGTCCAGTGTCGCACCTTAGACAGTTATAGCAAATAGGTGGATCATTTCTTTTTCACCTAATGCCGCTACAAGGGAATGGGATCTAATAGGGGAGGTCTAAATGGAGGCAGTGACATTTATTTATGTTATTTATGTTCGTTTTGCTGTAAATTTGTGTTCTCTTTGAAAATTTTTGCATTGGCTATAGTGTCTTTTTATTGGGGGGTGTATAAGAGCCGCGATTAAAAATCTATTCTTTCAGAATATTGTGTGTGTAAGATAGCTAAGATGGAAAATGGTACTAGTTGGGGGAAAGCTTTGAACTGTTCACAGGTTTACAAATAGTCACTTTTAGTGCCCATAATTTTCATTTTGGCTGAGTTTATGAAAGAAGGTGCTGTTTCAGGGCTCCTCTTTAAAGGGATTTGCCTCAATGTAGGTTGTTTGGATACAAAATGGCATTATCTTTGACAAAGATTTTGAATTGAGTATAATTTTAGAAAGCCTTATTATGAGTGGTTTGTTGTCTGCATAAGGCATTGCACGGTGTATTATATCACAACCTGCAAAGACTTGGCGGAAAACTTTCCCTTCGTAGCGTGCTGCTTGGAAGGCCCCTATCTATTTTTTAAAGTACCTCTCAGATTGACAAAGATAACTCCATCTGACTTGGAAAGCGTCATCTAAATATTTAAACGAAACTTCATGCTTTAGAAACTAAGAACTCAAGAAGAAAAGTTAAACTTGAAAAACGTATTCAGTGAAATCACTTTGTATTAAACCAGAAAGCTCAAATGCTTAGTGATTCCTTGCCGAAACCGGGGTATTTTGTTACACCGAGGTCTGCGTGCGAAACCGAGAACTAATCCACTACTCTATCAAGAGATCGTTAAGCATAAAGCATCCCTGCTATAGTCACGGCATCTTTTACACGTGCTCATAATTAGGTAATTCAAATTTGAATTATTACTGTGACAATTATGCTCGTGAAAAATAATTGCTTTCTCTATAACTTTATCTTAGAAAAAAAAAACCAGTTCTAACTTTTCATTGGTCACGAAACGCCGGACACAGTTTGGAGGTGCCTCCCACTGTCTATTATTTTTACGCGGTTTTCGTCTAGTTTTAACTCTAATGACAACATATTACCCTCGACCCCCAAAACGGGGCCCGCTTCTCTTAAAGTAACAAGTATGAAAAGGATCCATCTCTCCTGTCTTGAAATATCGTGTTATTCAAGGTTCTCGGTTTTTGATTCTGATGACCTCAAATCATTCTGACCTCCATTGAAAACAATAGGGCTCTTTCCCTCAATATGATAAAGTTATATATCACGTTAGAAACTTGTTCATCATTGCTATCTTGTGAGATATCGTATTTCCAGGCAGTTTTTAGGATTTCGTTTTTCACCTCCGTTGACCTCAGATAACCTATGAAATTTACCAAAATCGAGAGGGTTCATCTACTGACAATAACGCATTTACATGCCAAGTATGAAAAGCACCCAGCTACCTACATAGAGATATCGTGTTTACAAGCTTTTCGGTGTTTTACGTTTGTGACCTCATATGACTTGTGACCTTCACCAGAATCAATAGGGATCCTGCTCTCAATATGATAATTCTATATTCTAAGTATGAGAGCTATCCATGGTTGCTATCTTGAGATATAGTGATTACAAGCCAAACGTCACAAACACACATACATGCACAACCACACAACCGACGTAATTGCAAAGATTCCTTTTGTCTTCGGCAAGGAATCAAAAAGAGGAGACAAAGCCCTTGAACAAGCTCATTGAATTTGGCAAGGCAATTATAGACTATTTTATATAAGCATGCTGTTGCCTCCGTGATAAACAATACTTAAGATTAAAATTGACTTCAACTATGTTGTGGCATCATATATGAGGGGAGAGATTTATCATTCATAAGTGTAAAATTTGTAAAAAAAAGAGGAAGACATTTTTATGCAATTTCCCAGGTTCTGACGGCCTTAAAAGTATTATCAGGACAGCCGAGTTGTTATCATTTTCACTAGATTTTGTTTCTTTTTTCAAGTAGGCAATTCTCATTTGGGGCTTGGAAATCTGGGGGACTTCCCCCTCCTCCTCTCCCGCAGACTAAGGCTCTGTAATTGGAGTAATGTTTGAAGAAAGTGAGAAAGTCTCATCCTCTTGAAAATATTTAGGCCAAATACCGTCTATTTTTTTTTTTTTTTTTTGAATTTTTGAAGTTTACAACATTTTCTGTGCTTTATGATATTTTTAGTGAAGGTCTGGAAGCATTGTCTACATAATAGGTAAGCTCAATTAAAAACTTACATGTGCCGCACACTGTACTACACATAACAGGGTGCTCTTAACATGTCTGAATGCAGCTTGGTCACTTAGCAGATTTGGTTCTTTGAAAAAGGGAGCCAATAATATGTTGCTTGGTCAAACACAGTGTCTAATTGATCGACGAAAAATGTTTGCCAAAACTCTTCTCAACTTACTCCTTTTGAAATATCATGAGTTATAAAACGTACCAGTTAAGCATTCTCCACACAAAAAGTAAGAAAAGGACTTAGTTTCGTTCCGAAGGTCGGGATCCAACTTGGGGTTGCCGAAAATTTCCGGCGGTTACTTTGCTAGGTGAAGTATCAGTTCCGGTGTAGCAGATTTATTTATCCAGGCAAGTAGAATATTGTAACACACCAGGGCTACTATTAAATAGGTCACACGGTACGAAATTTTGCTTAAATTCTTCTATGCCGAAACCCTCGCTGTCATTTGTACATAAGCCTGAGATGTTGCCGTTATTACCATATGGTTTTGTATTTTCTTTGACACAATTATTAATGTATGGCCGGCTACGCAGTCATTTCCCCTCGACGGCAGACTGAATTGTTTCAGAGCTAGGGCACACGTGTTAACAAGCTTCGTGTGACAAAGTATGATGTTTTCGATAAGACCAATCCTGTTGTACAAATGTAATTATGAATAACAAATGTTCGTAATGTGTATAGCTTACTGTTGAGACGGCAATCATGAAGGCGTGTCAGGAAGTAAGCCTAACCAATCAGAGTAGTTAAAAGATTGTATGCTGTTTTGTATCTAAGAGCAGCCACGTGTTTTGCTTGCTGTTCAGACTACTAGTCAGACAGAGCTGAGATTTAGGATGATTCTTCAGTTAGCTTTCAATGAATAAACACGTACATGTCATAGCGAGAAAGAACGAGAAAGACAGCCAAATTTTGTAAGTGTAAATAGCTCCTCGCACAGTTTGTTAATTTGCAGTTAGGCGTAGTGTATTTTACAATCAGTATTTAACATTACGCAGATGGGGCGAGCGTCCGCAGATCAAGCATTTCAATTACGCAGTTGGTGCCCTGCTGGTCCAAGTTATATTTATCACTGCGCAGGTAGGACAGTAGGTACGGAGCTTCCTCGGATAGTCCCACAGTGCTGCGGAATTGGTGGACAGTGCCCTGTATTTACTTATCATGGTTTGGTTGGTGCGCTGCGCTGTAACAAGGTTTTACTGTTGCGCAGATGTTGTACAAGACATTTATTACCGTGTATATTACATATATGTCTATAAGTTAAGCTATTAGCTACAACAAATAATTGATCATGTGATCCGTCTTACGAGGCTGCACCAATCTTTTCAAATCAATCAGAATAAAAGTGAAATCTTTGCATAAGGCAAAATACCCTCTTCTGTCATATTTCTGACTTCCATCTTCCAGACACCTTTAGTTTTTTTTTTCTCTTTGACTGACAACGAAGTGACGTTACAATATGTTACACCAGCAATCAAGTGCACATTAGTTGCCAAAAAAGTTCCTTGATACGCAGCTCATCAAAAGATGGTTGCAATCTGCTTAGATCAGTGCTTCTCAAATTTTCGGAGGATAAGGGTCAAATGCATAGGTTGGGTTGAGTTCGAGGGCCGCAGGGAAGATCTCATGCAGGCTTTGAGAGAGGACACTCAAAAACGAAACCCATATTGAAGAGGCCCGAAGTTGTATCTATTACAAACAGTGGTAGAGCTTCAGGTGTACGGATGTTTCACAGGAAGCGGCTCCTTAAGAGGATAGCCTGCACTTTAACATCGTCTTACACGAGCAACCCGTGGTCAGAATATTTGACTTTTTCAGTTACCATAAATGTCGGGAAACAGCACTTTAATACACAAATTAGTGTCTATAAATCAAGTAGGCGAAATCATCTGCCCTGAAATGAGTCAAGCTCCTCGATGGAAAGGGGTAGGGGGAACGGGTTGCCGAAAGGATGAGTGATGTGGTATGAAATTTTAGGAGATCGAAGGGCGCAGACAATACTGAGGTTCCTATTGAAGACCAGCTCAAAATTTAAAGTTTTCACTGAAGAATTTGCCCTCCTTGGGGGCAAAACTAAGACACTGGTGTCTCGGTTGGTCGTTGTCGGAGGATTACTTACTTATCGTAACTCTTAAGGTTTCCCGTCAAAAGTTGAATTTACATAGGGGAGAAAATGTCCGCGACGGGACTAAAGTCCCCCTGACCCCATCCCAGTCTACAATTCTTCGTCTAGCATTCGTGAGTAGCCAATATGATCATTACGATGTTCATCGTACGGATGTTGGCTTTCCAAACTAAGTAGGTTGCGATAAACCGCACACTGAAAAGGATGAAGTTACGACAGCTCGCAATTATCCTTAGCTAGTGACCAATTAACTCTACATCAGCTACTAGCGGATCCAAGTGGGGCAATGGGGACCATGACCCCAGTCAACGATGGTTAGAAATTGCTTCCGGGAATTTGCTGAATAATTAAGGAATAATCTGCAATAGGGAGTACTTTTATCGGTCGGAGAATAAATAGTCGAGACTAAATTACGGTCGAGGCGTATTCCTATTCTATAACCCCCAAATGATGGAAATTTGAAGCTTCTATTCATAAAATTCCTAAAATTTGATGACAATTGTAAAATCTCTACCAATCTTCATGCCAAACGCCTTCACAACAAATAATAAATCTCTTCAACGGTTTAAAAGTCCGACACTCAATGGCTCATCCCGTCACTGCATGTTGCCCGTATACCAAGCCCGTGTTCAAAACAGGTGAAAAATGAGTACGACATCGGAGGCAGGCCCCGTCCCATCACTGCAATTGCTGCATTAAATATGTGTCAACCAGTTACCTATCCAACTATTCATAAGTTACTGAAAATCCCCGCAACCCCCCCCCCCCCCCCGTGTCAAATACTGAACCAGAAAGATGTTTCCCGAAAGTCGAACGGAAGGTGAATTCACTTTGTTCAACCATGACTGAGGACAGACTTGAGACGCTAATCCTTCTTCAGTCACATAGAGATAGCCTGCCAGACCCAGGCTGTGTCACTGAACATTTCGCCACCAGTTGGGTCAGGAGATTGAAGTTTAGTTTCAGGATTTAGACTGGACATCTGCATCATTGACCATGATTTACCATTTGCCAGTATATGTTGTACTGTAATTTATGAAACGGAATCCTTTAACGTATGGGGATTGTGATTTTAGCACCATCTTTCAGCTAAGGCAAGTTGTGAAGGAAAACGAAATTCCACAACATATGAGAATTAAAATTTCTTGGAGAAAGACCATCCTTACTTTATTCTATAAATACCTGATTTTTTATCCAGAATTGTCTAGGGAAACGAATTTTTTCAGAAGAAAATTTACTTTCACAATTATACTTTTGTTGCATCTAATCGCATCTGAGGGCATTCAGTTATAGAAAAATGTTTCCTTAGATCCTTACCCTATATCACTGTCCCACCAGTTTGGCCCCTCCCAAACAAAGGCCCTAGATCCCCCCAGTGAGATCAGCTATTCTTAAAGGCAGTCACAGAGACAAGCGGGACTGAGGTTGAAGGCTGCGTACAAAAATAGTTGATTGAATGATTTAACAGAACTCTGGAAAGAGCAAGCGCAAATGAAACGTTGCAAACACGTAGTTGGGTAATGCCACTCGGCAATTGCACTTCATTTTGTTTTTTACAAGTATAATGAAAGATGACCTGCACAGATTTTACCAGCAGTAATCAACAACACACGTTCAATACCATATGATTTTGAATTGCAGATTCACCTGACCAAAAAATTAGATTACTAGGAAAGATTTTTGCTACAACATGTGCGTAAACACGGGGTTTGGGAGAAGCCCCTTTCCCAGTGAACCACTTCCACACTTCAGCATCACCCCCCCCCCCCCCACCCTTTTCATTTTCAGTCTTCGCACCCAATTGAACTGAAATAGCACACTACACATGAAAAGCTTGCCTGCGTTAAAGTTTGCTCTCAACAGAAAAGATCTTCCCATAAAACCCGCAAACTTTCGGTCTCGCACTCGGCAGAACTTCCTTGCTTTTCATTATTCTTCCGGCTATCAGTCACCATTGTCAGGGACTTGGATCTCTGGCCCTCTTTGGGCAAATCACCTTGCCATTTACTGATCACTCATTCTGCTCCCTGATCCAGCCTACCGAATCCCCTTTGGAAAAGCTTGTTTACGGGCCTGTTGCAGCTGTTTTACTTTTATTATATAGTAACGCTATCAGCAATTGCACCACTGCATAACCATAATCCATCCGTGCTTAAAACAACACGGTACACAAAACAAAATGCACCATAGTTATGTCTGAAAAAGGAATATGCCTTTACAGCCTACTACGTAAAATCAACAAAGATCCGGAGTCCTTCGCACTCGGCAGAACTTTCTTGCTTTTCATTATCCTTCCGGCTATCATTCACCATTGTCTGGGCCTTGGGTTGGTGGTCCCCTTAGAGCAAATCAAGGTGTAATTTCCTGGCCCTTCTTCCAGCTTCTTGATCATGCCTAACGAACCCCCTTTGGAAAAGCTTGGTTTAGGGCCTGTGCAAGCTTTTTCACTTTTATTATACACACAATCAGCAATTGCACCGCTGCATAACCATACCCCACCCGTGTATAAAACAACACGGTACACAAAACAAAATATCCCATAGTTATGACTGAAAAGGTAACGTGTCATACAGTCTGCTACGTAGGCAACCTAGCACCACTTCAGAACAAATTTGGAAGGATTCAAGTAGTAACTTCAAATACTTAAATAATTTAAAATACATGTAAGCATGGATCATTGGCTCTGCAACGCTGTTACCTTTGTCTTGTCCAATATGATGTTTGGAAAACACAACAGGGTCAGATCCAAAACCTGTCACCCCAAACTTCAAAAATTAATTTATATATTGTGGGAAAAGTTTTTGTGTGGTGGAGTAGGATACAGATTGAAGTTTGTGGGACCATATTTTTTTTAGGGAAATTGTTCCAAGTTTCCAAGATATACGCTACGAAAATTCAAAATGGCGTCATCGAGCGCGACGGGACGGAATTTGCTCAGATTTGATCATATTAAAAATTAATAACTTTTTAGTGAGATTTTTGGGGGCATTCTATTTATCATGTAGAAAGGTACTTCCATCAATATCAAGTTTTTTTTTTTTCAAATCCCCTATGGGTTGGTGGTGGACCCTTTTTACTTGGCCCAATTCCGTGCCGTCGCATTTTGACACGATTTTTTTTTTCTATTTTACGTATGATACAGCCAATGAATCCTCACAGGACTTTGTGAACTATCAATGTTTCAGGTCCTTATGATCACCAACTAGTATGTTTTGATATAGATTATCTCATAATGTTAGTATGTCTATTTGAAATTTTCATGACGGGACGGAAATTTTGCGCGACGGGCCGGAAAATGGTGCGACGGGACAGAAAATTTGCAACAAGGGGTGTTTCATATCACTGCTTAAATTGTCCCTGCTCAATTAAACCTAGCATATATGTTCTCTGTGATGTACCATGAAAGTTATGTGAATGTAAATTGACCATTTTAATTTAAAGTTGCTTAAATATTGAACTACATAATAGAATTTAAACTGTTGCCTAATTACTGTATAATGATAATACAGTAATTGCACATTAAAATACACATAATTGTTAGTTAACAATAACATGCACCAAAATTGATTTCAAATCTTTCTCAGTTGAAATCATAAATCAATTTAAATAGTAATCAACTATTATGCTTTGCAAAATTGAACACTTTTATTGTAACATCTATAGTCACACCTTTTGCTAGAGTAAAGACATTTAGGCCATGTTCAACTACATTACAACTCATCATACAGTAGTTTCATCATCAGTCAATATCAGAGCTGTATTCAGTAATTATGTGTATTTATGTGTGGGTATTTGTGGTTAAAAGCAGTTCTTGCATTTAATTACTAGCCCTACAGAAGGACTTCATGTGAAGTCACATGGATGGGATTTCCAGGCACTGAAGGGCAAAACAAAAACGCAGTAACCGTATTTACAGCACAGGCGCAGAGCATAACCGGCGTAGATATTTGTGTGACACAATGGAAGCTTGCCCTTCAAAACCAAAGAAACGCGGGATCCTGCCCTTCAAAACCAAAGAGATGCGCAATCATGTGACATCAGTAAAATTCCTCTACAGGTCTGCTTTTTACAGTTTTTATTGGGATATTTGAATCACAAACACGACAGGAAACAAACCTCAGGTAACACCATGGATGTACAGTACTAAATTTTGTGGTGTGGTGACCCATACAACTAACCACACTCTATTCACTTGCTATAGGAAAGATACAATTTTAAAGCAAAACAACAAACATCAAAAACAACCAGAGAGCCAATTGGCTTTGGTTTCCTTGCCTCTGGAATACAGTATTAATTGGTAGAGTCATTATGGAGTTGATTACTGTTGACATTTGTGGGCAGAATGAAAGATCCATGGAGAGTTTGATATCATAATAGTAAGTGTCAGATTCACCAAGGTTACCAAGTTCTCAAATGACTTATCTTAACAGTTTAATGACCTATTGACCTCTGGTGACTCAAATGACCTTTGACCTCCATTATAACATACAAATCATCCACACGACATGTATCATTCTCATGCTAAGTGTAAGATACTGTACTGTACTTCACTGTAAGCCCTGTTGAGATACGTACTGTGTTTAGTACTTTCCAAGCTTTTCTCCACCACAAAACCAGAATACAAAAATACAGTTTTGTGTTCACATTTGACCTTGGGAATTCTTGATAAATTTTGTTTTTTGACCTCTGGTGACCCCACATAACCTTTGACCTCCGCCATTAACAACAGAATAGGGTTCTTCCTATAACCATAATGCATCTGCATACTAAGTATGAAATTTATCCAAACTTCCCACCTTATGGTATCATGTTAACATGGTTTTCAGAGTTTGACCTCTTGTGACACCATATGGCCTTTGGCCTCCACCAGAAACAATGAGGTCCTTTCTCTTAATATGGGGCATCTATGTACCAAGTTTGAGAACTGTCGGAATTTTCCTTCTTGAGATATCATGTTAACAAGCTAAGTGTCACAAAATCCCCTAAACTATCACGCACACACATACATACAGTACATACATGTACATGCCTGCATGAATGCATATAGACAATTCCTTGACCTCATGGAAAGGAATCAAAAATCAGAATAATGATGACGTTACTCTCCTTTTAGGGTATCTAGAAAGAAACTAATTTTAGACAAAGAAGATTGAACACTACACGGTAACATATTGACAAATTTCCGTCCCGTCGCATTTCCGTCCCGTCGGGTGTTAATTTTTTTTAATTTAGTATTTTATAATTAAAACAAATACCAAATTGAGATGATTCAATGTTGTAGTTAGTAGGTTAGTTGTACTTTGTGTTAATAGTGAAAGTTGTATTTAACTCTAATAAGATTTGATAAAAATCAGTACTTTGTCTAAAGTGTGAATACGTCATCATTTTATCATTCCGTCCCGTCGCGTTTTTTAAGTTTCATTCCCATGGCAACATGTAAATGAGAATTGAAGTTTTCTTTGCTGCTAATTATTGAGTGTGATCTACTCGTATATAAAGCAAAGAACTGTAATATTATGTGTAAACCTTGGGAAAATATTGAAGTAAGAACTACCAATTTCCGTCCGGTCGCGCCCCAGGTAGTTTTGGATCTGAACCAACATCCATTGAAGGGGGCACCGACAGAGCATCATGCTGCTCTAAGGCCGCGTTTGAGAATCACCGGCTTAGAGAGAGTCACACATCAACAGTAGCGTAGCTATGGGGACCTTTGGGGGCGGGAGCCCGGTCTCACAAAATCGTTGCGCGCCCCCAACACCCACTAGCGATCTGGGCAAAAATAAATCTCACTCGACTGGGTAACTCAACCTGATGAAGACTCTAGCTGTGGAAATGTCACCATTCCAATCAATCCACTAAAATCCATCAGGATAGCTCCGCTCTGAATAATTTTGAATTAATTTGGATAGAATGTGTTTGAGCATAAACTAAAATCAAACTTTACATTTTTTTCACCAAAATTGCACATCTTGGTGGCTGCTATCAAGACTGGCAAGTGCCATTTCCGGTAATCTGGGATGTATTAAAATCTCAAATTTTCTTGGAAAGTTCGGCGCTAATCCATGGTTGCGCTCCGTTTAGAGAGTAGACGGGAATCCATCAGAAAAGTCTGCATCCCCAAGAACCCCCCACCCCTCCGAGAAAAAAACTAGCTACGCCACTGCACATCAGGATGGGTGAAGAGGCCGCAGCAAAGTCCATTGACCTGTCTTTGCTTCAGCAGTTGCCCCTCAAACGGTCCAAAGGTCACGTACCCGAGTGACCGTCGTCACATCTTCAGAATAGATATTCCATCCATGACCCACAAAAGCCATCACTGGAGGGTCACCAAAAGATGGTCAGACACGTAACTGTGTTATTTTCTAAGGGAGTAGATGGGACGATTTTTCCATTCCAACAGATCTCTTGGTACAATATGAAATGTTTGAACAAATCTACGAATATGAAGATGCTTAAATTGTATCAAAGGAGAGGTTACAAATTATTCAATTAAAAAGTGTTATTGAGAATGAATCAGTAATGTAGCATCTCTTGAAGGAAACCGATCAATTCACCGAAACCATTACTTGAGGTGCATTAACTTTCTACTGCCCTCAAATGACGTGCTTGCATGAAGCAACAAACCACCGATACGGCATCATGAACTTCGCTTACTACTGTATTTGTGATCAACTTCCTATCATCTATACATGGCGTTTGTAAGAATGTGAAACGTGACGATTGTTAAAGGGAATAAGCACTCGCGCCAAATTTGTTTTTATAAATCAGCATATTCTTACAAATGTCCCCTTACTTACCTTACAAGTACCTCTGAAGATGATATTGGGGTGACAGAAAACTAGCTGAAATTTGTTTGTTTTTTTTTTTTAATCAGTGATGCAGGTCAACATTGGACCAATTAATAGAAACCCACAGCTTTGATTGTAGGTCTGGATTGCTTTTTTGTGCGTACCGGAAGTAGACTTGTTAGTAATCTCATTGCCCGGTGTTAGTCATTATTTTGTTTGATCCAGACCGACTACTGATATGTTCAGTTCTTGTCATACCATATATTTTAAAATCAACTTGAATAGTTTCGCGGGTGATTTTTGCAAGTTACCCTGCAATAAACTGTCTTGGGTATTTTCACTAAAGAATAAACGTAACTGGGTTAGACGAATACAAGCTGAAAAGAAACGGCTAGTAAAAAAACCCAACGGCAAATATATGTTTGACGAAAAATTTGCTACATATTAGCCCTAAGTAAAGTTATGAGTTAGAAACTGAGAAATTTGACGAACTATAACGCAGGCTTTTTAAATTTTAATAACTAGAAAACCCAATTTCTGTTATATGTACTTGTATAGTAGACAGAATGCTACTTGTAGCATGTCATTAGATGTAGGGTGACGAGATTATGCGCATGTTTTCTTCTCTAAAACGTCCCATTAACCGATTATACTGATGTCCGTAAAGATTCATGCGAGTAACGCAACTTGTAAGAATCATGCATGGGGGCATCCTTACCTCGAATTTTCAAGCATTAATACATTACATATGAATATTTATGGATTGGTAAATAATGCTGACATGGTGGTTATACCTTCAATTTGCAGTAAAGTAGCTTATCCCAAACAAGATGCTGCACATCGATTAACAATAATTTTCTAAAGGAAAATATACTCGATTACTCAGAAGGTTGTACTTAGTCCGATCTTCGTTTTTCCAGATTGTAATAGGGGTAGCCTCGAAAACGGAGACCGAAAAAAGTGAAGATGAGCAAATTTCCAAGTAGACTTCATTTGATCCATGTAAATACTGTGACCTAGACTACAACGGGGGTGACACCAATTCCTGTCCAGACTTATGGGGGTGGGGTCGCACTGAACGATGTGCTGATCTTCTCCCGGCAGCGCTTGCAAAAAAAAAAAAAAAAAAAACATAAAGAATTACTTAAAGGTTGCCACACCGGTGCGACACCGAGCTGTGCCGCGAAGGTGTGTGATTGCCCATTTTGTGTCCATTGTATCTTAACTTTTTTTTTGCAAGCACGGCATGCAATGCGCGGGACAACACAGTGGATTCCCTTAGGCTATAAAATCTACATGAACACTCAAACCTGCTTTCAACAAGCTTAAAGGCCGGTTCATACTTCCAAATTTCTCGCGCGAGAAAGCGATCAATACCCATATATGGTCAAAATATCTTTGCCGCCAGTTCGATTCACGGTCATCGCTTGGAGTTGAACATTGTTCACCTTTTCTCGCAAGCTCTCGAGATATCGCAAAGGAAACGGCTTTTGATTGGCTGCTTGGTGGGTGAACGACCTTTTTAAACGAGCTCACGATCCTACTCGACAACAATGGCGGACCTTTTCAGATACCGGCTCATTACATGTATTCGGGTTCCGTGCGACTATCTGCGGTGTGATTGTGACAGTGAGAGTTGTCGGAATGGAGGGAAGCAGTTATTGCTTTCCACGAATTAAGACATAAAGGTAAGTAAGGCAGGATTTTCTTGTATTCCCTAAAATTATCACGGTAATCATTAGTGTACTTTGTCGTAAAGCCGATCAAACCGCATACACATATGTACTGTACTTGGCCTTTGCATAGGCAGGTATTGGGAGACTGTGCATTGCATGGCAGTACTGCAAAAGTTGAGCTATGCGAGAAAACTGAAGTATGAATCAATTTTACATCGGCATATCGAGACCCAGCTAACACCCTTAAACACAGCTTTATAGTGCTATAATGAAGTATGAACCGGCCTTAATGCAGCAAGCCTGGTACTATTCCTAGAACAGGAAGGGTGAAGGTCAATTTTCAAGAACATTGAGACTGAAAAAAGTTGCATGAACTATTATTATTCATTTTTATCCGTTGTTCAATACACACTGAAAAATAGTCTCAAAGCCGTCCTGAGACTAAACGTAATACGAAAACTCTTTTAATGTGTAGGTGATGAATCGCAATTCTGAGGAAGAAGTGAACC
The DNA here is from genome assembly GCA_029531755.1 of Holothuria leucospilota. Lineage (NCBI taxonomy): Eukaryota > Metazoa > Echinodermata > Holothuroidea > Aspidochirotida > Holothuriidae > Holothuria > Holothuria leucospilota. The sequence goes on from JAIZAY010000516.1 coordinate 27,819, forward strand.
CTCATTCAGAAAGCCGTTGATTTTGTTAAGAGCTAAGATGCAAAGTGATGCAATTATATTTGTTTTTACTAAAGATTACTCTAAAACAGGGTCACCAAAGTAGCACTTCGGTCCTTATATCTAAGCAGAGAGTGAATACTGCGAGAGATTTTGCCAGCCCATCCCCCTTTTGCTTACAGTGCACAATGTTAATAAGATACAAACACGTTTCCACAATTCACTCGATGGAACACCTGTTGGTTATTAACGCCCATGACCTATGATGTAAAATTAAAACACCTATTACCATAAACCACTGCCTAGGTTTCAAAGAAACTTGATAAAACAATAGAGAAACGTCTTCAGTGTCAAGCTCAAAATTACCTTAAGAATAAACATCGACGAGAAAGGGACAGAGGAGCAGCAGTGGAATAGGGAGGGGGCTTTAACCATCCCAGGTAAGAATTTGGATTTCAAAGTGTGCTTCCTTTACATCCTAAATTTTCATGAACGAGTTCACCTGTTTGTATCCTTTTTATGAAATTTGTCAAATTCAAAAAAAAAAAAAAAAAGATATCATTGTGTTTTTTTTTTCAAAAAGCGTATTTTAATAAAGGCACACGATGCAGTATGAAATTGGATTTGAGAACCCTTGAATTTCCATTTCCCCAATATATTTCTGGTTTCTCTTGGACCTCTCCTCAAGAAAGCAGGCTAAAACGTCCAGCACCACCCCCACCTCCCACTCATACCTGATTTTCCGGATCCAACTGACAAACGCCGGAAACAATACAAACAAACAAAGTTCTCCTGCCTGGTTCAACTAAACGATTTATTTCGCCGAGAGGTTTCCTTAAATAAAGTACAACGTTACTGTTACATTTTATTCCCCAACTGGGAATCTTTTCTTCCGCTCTCGGTCCTTTTACATTCCAATCAAAAACATAGTACCCATAGTTAGTGTCAACACACGAGCTAATTAGCATAATTCTCCCTGGAATTTTCCAGTACCTCAAAGTAATACATAGATGGCAGCAGACAACTTAATGGTTCCGCAACATCCTCCCCCACATTGGAGAGTCCACTCTACAATACACTTGGTGCATCAGTAACATTAAATAAAGATCATATAGAGTACAATTCAAACTAAACGTGAAACCTTCTAAAGACAACCAGGATTTACACTTTTGTTTCTTCTTTAAACACAATAAACTTCAAAGTACCCATTGGCTTCACACACCAGTACAATAGAATATTGAGTACAAACACCACCAAGCGTATTATACTGTAGGTCTAACAATTTCCTTGGTACGATTTGTCTACCCGAACGAGTTCAATGCCCTGTACTGGGTGCACTACCCTTTGGTTTAACCACTAAACTTTGTTTCAAACAATCTGTTTCTAAAGGCTCACTTTCAGCCAATTTGGCTTCAACAGACGACTCCTTTTGAGAGACGTTCAATTCCATATAACACAGCTTTTGAATGGGTCGGATTATAACTCCTGTAGGAGTTCTCAACCTTACACTTCTCACCAAATTGTCACAACCTCTAAACATTTCCATTACAACCCCCAAATCCCATTTCATTCGTGGTCTCCTATCTTCCTTGATCAGGACCACAGAACCAATATCCAAATTGTTTTTGGCTTTAAACTTCTGGATGGCTGGAGGAAGATTTCTGAGATAATCATTTTTCCACCTTTCCCAGAACAAGTCAGCACGATGCTTACATAACAAACTTCTATCCACTAAATCTTGCCTAGTTGTGACCGTTTCTTGCCCAGTCTCTGGTTGGCAAGAGATTGTTTTACCCAACAGAAAATGTGAGGGGCTCAGGGGGGCGGGATCATTTACGTCAGTTCCCACATAAGTCAAAGGACGAGAATTAATGCAAGCCTCGATTTCATGCAAGACTGTTTCTAACTCCTGCCTGGTCAACGAAGCACGTGCTACAGACTTCTTCAGGGCAGACTTGACTGAACCCACCAACTTCTCCCACCAGCCTCCCCACCAGGGTGCCCGTGGGGCTATAAACTTCCACGTAGAACATTCACTTCCATACAATTCCAGTAACTTAGTTTGCCCTTTGACAAAGGTTTTGGCATTATCCGAATAAATAACAACTGGTAAGCCTCTCCTTGCTACAAACCTTCTAAAACTCAAAAGAAAATCTTGTACAGACAATGAATCAACTAGTTCAATATGAACTGCTCTGATAATAGAACAGGTAAACAATAAGATATAAAATTTCCTCCCTGGGAAGTCACAACAGTACAGGGGACCCCCATAGTCCATCCCAATGACAGAGAAGGGAGGAGACTGCTGTACCCGTTCCGGGGAGAGAGGTGCTGCTGTCTGATTGCACGGCAATGCATCTAACCGCTGGCATGGTGCACAGTTCCTTTTCACTGACTTAGCTAGTCTCCTTACACCTACAATGTAGTATCTATTTCTCAAATTAGAGACAAGGGATTCCACTCCAGCATGTTTTAACTTAAGATGATACGAGCGAATCAATAGCCAGCTGAAGTAGCCTTTGGGTAAAATAACTGGGTGCTTTTCATCGTAAGACAAATCAGACAGTTGCAGCCGTCCTTTTACCCTTAACACATCATCCTTTCCCAGGAAGGGTGTTAATTTAGCAATGCTGGAACCTGAAGCTACATTCTTACCACTTCTTAACGCAACAATTTCAGAGTGGTACACTTCTCTTTGTACTGACTTGATCAAGACTGTGTTAGCACGTTGTAACTCAGCATTAATCAGACAACCTGCCCGTATTTCCCTATGTGTTAATCTATCTACAAACCTTAACACGAAGGACACAACTCTAACTGCCTTTGTCAATGTTCCCCACCGTTTCATATCAAAGGGGTTACTCACTTCCTCATCCTGATGAGGTTTCACCGTTTTCATTTCCTTTACTGACTGAGGGTGACTAGCAGATGCAAGCACTGCTTCTTCCCTTTCGGTACCCTCAGATTCCTGTAACCAATCAGGACCCTCAAACCAATGTTTGGACTTAACTAGCTGATGTGCAAAGGCACCTCTTGTGATCAAATCTGCAGGCTTACCCTTTCCTGGACAATGATTCCAACAAGAGGGATCAACAATTTGATGAATTTCTCGCACCCTATTCCCCACAAATGTTTTGTACTTACTAGGATCACCCTTAATCCATGACAACGCCACCATGAAATCTGTCCAACACTTGTAAGTTACAGATAAACTCAAGGCTTTCATTACAAAACCAACTGTTCGAGCAGTCAACAATGCCCCAAGCAACTCAAGTCTTGGCAAGGTTACTTTCTTAATTGGAGCCACCAGACTCCTTACCATGACAAAGGACATTCTGTATTTGTTTCCTACTGGGATTCTGAGGTACACAACTATTCCATAGCCCTTCTCTGAGGCATCCCCAAATGCATGTACCTCAAGCCCCTGCAAACTTGACCAAGCATATGATCCAAAATAGCGTCTTTCAATACGCAAATGACAAATAGATTTCAATCCTTCCACCCAATGTAGAAAATCCTCCCTCAACTCTTGTGGAGCTAATTCATCCCATCCAACACCGCTTTGCCACAACTGTTGGAAGATAATTTAAGCCTTCATTATGAAGGGCGTCAAAAACCCCAGTGGGTCAAACATTCGGGCAATAATACTCAAAGCTACCCTTTAAGTGACATACAAGTCACTGGGAACCTCAAACCCGGTGAAGTCAAAACTGTCACTTGACGCTTGCCAACCCAATCGTAAGACCTTGATAGATTCACTCTCTAAATACTTTCCACTAGACTCTTTGAAGATCTTGTTTGCAACTAAGTCACTATTTGTCTTCCATTTTGGCAAATGCATACCAGCTGAAGCCATAATTCCTTGAGCTTCAGTGAACATAGCAAATGCGTCCCCTTCCTTATCTGCCACCGACAACCAATCATCTACATACAAATTTTCTGTCAATTCATCAACTGTATGTGAAGGAGGGACTCTCGACAAGTGATGCTTAACTGTTGCATTCAGCAGGAAGGGACTTACACAATTTCCAAAGGGAACCCTTGTAAACCTCGTAACTCTGACATTGTTCCCTATTTTCCAGAAAAATATGTGGGTATCTCTGTCTTCAATCTGCACATTAATCTGTAGAAAGGCCTTAGTAATACCTGATACAAGGGCTATTTGCCACCTCCTAAACCGTATCAGAATGCTCACTAAATCAGGAAACAGACATGGACCCTCATCTAGGCAATCATTAAGAGATACGCCATTAACTCCTTTGGCAGAGGCATCGAAAACTGGCCTCACTTTGGTAGATACACTACTATCCCGCACTACACGGCGATGAGGCATATAGTAAGTGGGATATGGGCTAACTAACTCTGAATTTAGTACCTCCTCTATGACCCCACTTTCCTCCATTTCTACCAAAGCCTATTGTACTGCTTTTCTAACTTAGGATCTTGGGACAGTCTGTTAGCCTGTTGATCAGTGCGCTTCATAGCTAGGGCTTTGTTATTCAATAACCTTGAACGATCAACATCTGATTTCCATGGTAATGCTTCTGTATATCTATTGTCACTGAACTGAACGGATGCTGAGAATCTTTCAAGAATGTTATCAACAGGTGGCTTCTCAATAATTCTAATACCAACCGTTTCCAAATCCCAAAATTTATGCAATGCCTGTTCAGGTATGTCATTTAAACACAACAACTGTGAGGCACTGTAACCCTGATGGCCACCTTTGTTCAACCATGACCCCGAAAGGACCCAACCAAAATGTGTTTCTTGGGCGACAGGACCATTTGACATTCTGACCATGCCCTGTTTTACAAAGGACCAATAAAAATCTAAACCCACCAAAATATCTATGGTTACCTGTCTGTTATCTTCATAGTCATCTGCAAACTGCAAAGGACCCAAATTTTGCATGAACTCATGAGGAACCTTAGGGCGACTTAATTGAGCACAGATAACTGGAACCTCCACAGCTTGAAGTATGCAACTACTACCTGTGCTACACTTGGACCCCTGTAACCCCACCTCATATGCATTCCTCTCAGTCTCCCCACTGCCAACACTAACTCCAAATGATGAGTAGGAAAGGGACTCAGTTGACTTCCACTTTGGTCCCACCCTTTGAACTAGCTTAGATGAAATATAGGACCGGTCTGACCCACTATCAAACAGTAAAGTTGCCTCAACTGCCCTCTTTTCCCCAAACACCATTACCTTAGCTGTTTGTAACACTGTATACATATGAGACTTAGAATGCAATGAGACATGAACTGGTGAAATAACTGCTGCATTGTCTGGGGGACCTCTGGCCCTCTCACTAGGCATAGGCACCTGCGGCACAAATGGGGCAGATTCTGGTGTCAGATCACTACGTACAGATGACTGCTGTGGCTTGGCAACAGCAGCTTCACTACGTGTTGGTGGTTGGTTGATACCTGTATCTTTGGCACCCCACTTACTTTTGCAACACATTTCATGATCCTTGCCCCTACAATATGAAAACAAAGCTCTACATTTCTTAGCAAAATGATCACTACTCAAACATCGAAAACACAACTTAGCACGAGATATCGCTTGGTGCCGTTCGTTAACAGACAATCGCAATATATCCCAACATTTGCCACTTGAATGGCCTTTCCCACAAAAGCTGCAATGAGATTCTTTCGAAGCAGCTTGTAATGCTCACACAGTAGGTGGGGATTTATATCTGGTCTCCGAAGATGGGCTATCTCTACTAGCTGATGATACACCTCTGAAAACATCCGATCTCTCTCTACGCTGTAGTTCCCGTTTTAAGAATTGTAGGAGAAAATCAAGGTCACTTTCCTTCCCTTCACCTTCACGAGCCCACTCCATGCGTATGTCCTGAGGTAGACGACTAAAAATGACCGGCGTCAGGAAGAAACCATACTTTTCCCCACTTATACCCAGGGATTCCAGACTACGTACATGAGCTGGCAACTCATCCTGCATGTTCCATAACACAGGAAGGGTTAGACGTCCTTTTGACTGCGGTGGGGAGAGATTAAGTAAGGCCTGGATATGGGCAAATATTATCTTTTCCGGTTTACCGTAACGTTCTTTCAACAGATCACACGCAACACTGTAATGCTTAGCCGTTGGGGACAGGCCTTGGATGCACCTTTTTGCATCTCCTCCCAGTAATGCCTGCAAATATGCGAACTTATTGACTGGTGGAATGTCTGAATTGTGCACAACAGCCTCGAACTGATCCCAAAAGGCTTGCCATTCAACAATATTTCCGGCAAACTTGGGCAGCTGCAACTTTGGCAACCTTGTGGCACTTTTAGGATGACTAGGGACACTGTTAGCTTCTGCTCCAAGTGACACATGATCATGTTCCACCTCATTACCCCTCATGCCTGGATCTACTTGTGATGATGGTACAGTAGTCCTACTGGCTTTTGCCTGCTTCATTTTTTCCAATGCCAGGTAGGCTGTTTTCCTGATTTCTGTGACCTGTTCCCGGTAATCAGCAGCTGAAGCTACCTCCTTGTCAATTTCAGCTAGATCAGTCAATGATTCAATTGTTGATTGAAATTCATCCACCTTTGTTAAGCGTTGATTAAAGTTTGATAAAGCCATTTCAATTTCTACTGATGTGATCCCTACTTTAGATACGGTACTGTCCAATTCCTTGGCTGCCCGTGACAACCAACCCTTCTCAGCCATTCTTGTTTTCTTAGCCTTTTCCATTGTTACTTCAGTCTGAAGCCAAACTCTGGCTCGGCTATCAAGCTATTAATAGTGTTCCAGGCTGAGTTATGATGCTACAAAACACGAGTCACTGAAGACCTTCACGTGTTGACTGCTATCGATATGATTACCCTGCTAACTCAGTACTTTATATTACAGTACTGTCACTAGTCGTGTATTAACACTGTTTGCGCTGGTTTACGCACTAACGTTAAGCCCAAGCCTAACGAATATAGGCCTATTTGCCATAGTCTATGTAGGCCACTTACACACAGTAACGTCAAAGTATTTTCTCCAGTCAAGAAAATCTCAAGACCGTCCCGGGTTTCGGCACCATAATTTTCCGGATCCAACTGACAAACGCCGGAAACAATACAAACAAACAAAGTTCTCCTGCCTGGTTCAACTAAACGATTTATTTCGCCGAGAGGTTTCCTTAAATAAAGTACAACGTTACTGTCACATTTTATTCCCCAACTGGGAATCTTTTCTTCCGCTCTCGGTCCTTTTACATTCCAATCAAAAACATAGTACCCATAGTTAGTGTCAACACACGAGCTAATTAGCATAATTCTCCCTGGAATTTTCCAGTACCTCAAAGTAATACATAGATGGCAGCAGACAACTAAATGGTTCCGCAACACCTGATAATAGCTTCCCTCACCCATGGAATTATAAATTTATTGCAATTATTATGATATTAAGAAGGACTCTTCGAGATTAGGAATGTAACCATGACGACGGAGAGGGTGCATCAAGTAAATTATTTTCCTGCCGTATTATTTCCTTGAATAATTGTTTGGGTGTAATGCCATTCCCGCCCGTGTATTTGTATTAATGTAAAATATTCAATTTCTCTTTTGTTTGTATCATGAAAACAGTTTTATTCTATTTTATTCCGGGCCTAATAACTCATTGCAAATGCAAAATTTTATAACATTGCAATCTACTTCTTTGAAAGATGTTTTGAGAGTTGATAGGGTAAATCCAACATGGTTTAGAAAGTGAGGCCTGTTCTATTCAGCCAGTCTAGAACGGGACCACTGTCAGGTGGTGTCAGTTAAGTCAAAGTTTGTCCCTTGGGGACGTTGTTACTCCTTCGGGGAGCAGAACTCCTTCCGGAGTATTGTTTGGTTTTCGCCCCTGGCTCTTCGCCAGAGAGTCAGGGGACTTTTGAAAAAAAAAATGGTTTAGAATTCTGCCAAGAATGTCAGTCGTGCAACACGGAGAATAGGGGAAGTCCTTTATCAAGTTTTGAATGAATGGTCACGATTCACAAATGCAAACAGTCACTGTGATAAAGTACAGATAATGACAAAAATTCGTCACAAATAGTCCAATCATCCTTGTTAAGGGAAGCATATTAATGTTTTACTTACCTGTGACATTCCTTGATTTGAGAGTTGATAGGGTAGGACCAACATTGAATGACCGAGGAGGTACACAGTTTCTATAGCTGAAGAGATAATGAAAGAAAATATCGTTAATGTAGGCTAATTCACATATAATACAGGTATTGTAATGATTATCTTAATGACAGTTCAGTGTTTTGCCATATGAGGGATGGGGGCAGCCGCTTTATTTTTATAGCTACGGAGTCCTTGGAACTGGTACTCAACCAACAATCGGGAAAGACACCTGCATTACAATTATAATATATGAAATTAAGAATAAAACATGCCTTAAATGGCTTGCGTGACAATATCTTGTAGGCTACTTGTTCTTTAAATACACGTGATGTGTTTAAGGCGATATGACGCTTTAAATCATCATACCGCACACAATCTAACAATGAACACCAGTCAGACTATTACATTATTTTACTTTTCAATTTACATGAAAAAAAAAAATTCAGTTTTTAAATTCACAGTTTCAGCTGATGCATTGGATCGTAAAGGCTGTGGTTTTATGTTAAACTTGTCTGCTCAATTTTAATCTTAAACTTTCTAAAGTGTAATGAAAATGAGTTTTCTGTTTCTTTTGGTCAGAAAAGTATTTTCTGTCGTTAACTGGTGGGCAGTTAATACAGCGTGACTTTTTTTTTTTTTTGCAGGAATAGTTTACAAATTAAGTCACTCTACTAAGTTTTCCCTTCTGAGTAAAGCATTACAAGCGCCTCGATACAGTAAATACTTTAACCTGTAACCTTGTGAAATGTTATGTAAAATATCAGTCTAACAATCCCCACCTTTAAACGAGAGTAGTTTTGTATTCAATAGGAACGCAGAAGAACGGAAAAAGATCTATTTACTTGGATGGTAGTTTGGGCAGAATGTTAGGCACTTTAGTTAACACTGTCTTTATTAAGAAGGAAATCATACTACCTTTACAATTCATACACATGCTATACGACGAAGAAAGTAGCTATAATCATTATTAAACCATTCAGTCTCAAGAATAAGCTCAAGCAATAGCTTTATTTATCCCAAAACATACTGCATTACAAGAGTATCAGATATTCCACCATTTAAAATTTTTCGAGTTTGGACCAATACTAGTTATTCTTGAGCAAGAAATAACTGAATTTCTCTTTGGAAACACATTTATTTCGTGAAAATAAAGCTACCAAGCCTTTGTTGTCTTATTTTTGTTTAACTACGATTAATTTGATGAATCATTGTTTTGAAGGTGACAATTTTCTGTACCACAACGCTATTTTTCCCTTCAGGCAGTAAACCTTGCAGTTAATATGTCACGTGCTTTGTATCGTCATCTTTACCAGTTTGATCAAAAGTTACGTCACATGCACTGGCCATCATTTATACGTGACGAATCCATGTATACCTCGTTCGCACGTCACACTTGATGTAGTCTATGCCCACATGTTTTATAAAAAAGATTGTTTTATTTTTTTGTTTTTCTACCCCCTTTAATTTTTACAATTGCTATCGGGTAAGCTAATAATTAAAAGCAGAAAAGGGCCAGCTGTATACAGTGGGGTGAGGTGGGGATAAAAGAGTAACCACTTCATAAAGTTGTCCTCATATTATAAGGTTTCTAAAGTGGTAACGAATAGCCAGGCCTGCCACCAGGGAGGGGGCAGGGTGGCAAACTCTAGTAAATATTACCCATGTCTTAGCACACTTCCTAGTTACGGCTTAGCCTTATTTCACCCACAAAGAATCATATCCCCCTTCATGCCCCCATCTCCCCCTTCATGCTAAAAGCCTGCAAAGATTTACAAGAAAAAGAGCAAGTAACACCGCACGTGTCTCGCTAAGCAGTGATATTGAAATGTAATACTGTCTGTCTTACACGAATATTTTAGTGGAGGAGTATTCTAAAAATCAATACATATATTTACTGAATGTATACTAAGGCACAACTTGACACTCCATATGCAGAGTACCGACAAATTGAATGCAGCCGTAATTCCCTTCGGTCTCTCTTTGACCCCCTATCCTTTGGAGGACTCCTGGATCCGCCACTTTCCAAAACAAGTATTGCTGTAAACATACGTATAACAGAAAAACTTGCATTTGGTTTAGTTTACATTAAACCACAGTGCAGACCTGCTTTCTACGTAGCTGCAACATATCTTATTTTTATTACGTGTAACGTTACAGGGAATCATTTATACGCGTTACTTTATTTTTACAGCTTTGGGATTAATTAGTTAACACGAAAGTAATGTGGTAACGAAATTTTACCCCCCCCCCCCCAACAAAACAAGCAAAACAGCAACTGCATGCACTCAACTAACTTCACACGAAAGTTGCACTCAAAATGAGACAAAGTCATTTTACTACGTGTGCAATTACTGTATGTTAGTATTCATACCCAGGTCATTCTAGTAAAGACAAATACAGATAGAGCTCACATTTCGAACGAAATATTTTAAAATTACAGTCGCTAGTATTTCTCTTTATTTAAAATCACTGATACACGCACATTAAGAAAATCTTTCACGAAAGTTCTATTATTTATACTATTTTGGCAAGCTGCAGCAAGCTACTTTTCGAAGGAATACAATCGACAAAATACGGGCTGATAAAACAGGCCTGTTTATATAATATTTAGACTTAGCAGTTTCCATAAAATGCGTTAAAATTCACAACTTATACTGTCAAGCGTAAACTACTTTTTGTTGAATGATTTGATTCTTGGTGGTCCTTAAAAGAAAAACAAAAAAAAAAAAAAGAAACTCCCTGCTAATGACCGGGTAATGCTCATTTAACATGCCAAAGTACTTTGCGACAGTATCTACGGGTATCTACGGTTTTTCAAATGTAAATGGTTCCGAGTGGAGCCTCCTTATGACAGATCAGAGAAACGTACTTCTCAACATCAACACGGATGTACTATTTTGCAGCTGCAGACTGCCGACTGCAGACTCGGATTTTGCAGAATGGATGTCACAAGATGCAGAATGTACTACCAGATAAAATAATGAAAATTCCATCAAGTTACCCTTCTGAGTAAAATACTTAAATAAAACTTGATCAATATTTTACAATAAACACAAAGTTAATCGGCGAGTGTCTTTTCTTGTCCAGATGTAAGCTATTTTCGAATTAAACCGGATTTTGCTCTAAGGTGCATTCCTCGTGAAATGCATTTTGCATTTATGAACAAGCAAAGCCTTCGATCAGTTTACGTAAAACCCTCACTGGTCCAGGCACTAATTAACCATATACAGCAAGCCTAAGCGTGTCTTGGCCACCACATGCACTGCAAACGAAGTGTTTAAATCTAAATTCAGCAACTTACACGTTGTGCACGTTACTCTTGTATTTATTCATCACTGCTTTGCCACACTCCCATATTGCACTTCGTTGACAGTGCAGTGCTGCATACCCTGACTGCGCTGGCCGAACACGTGTTTCGCAGTTAACCAGATGCCAGACACCAGGTATACTATCTCAGAAAGTTCAACAAAATAAATTTACAAATATCAAAATATCGGAAACATGTACTTGTGTTGGAATGTTTAAGTAAGGATCTTCTATGATTGATAATTGAAATCCGCACCAGAATGTACTAGACAAAACATTACAATTGAATTCCCGAAGCTTCGATAAGTCAAATTTTGAGACAAGAAAGTCTTGGTTGTTGAAAGTCTTGAACTTTAGGTACGTGTGCCCAACGTACACAACGCATGCATCTACGATCGAGCCAAATTGTTGGTTCTAAGTTGCCGAATTTTGATTGGTCGTAATCCTTCATTTTCGAATCTCAAGGTTTTCGTATCCTCCTTATTACCCTGCAACATACATTGAAGAATTTTGATGTTCAAATGACTTCTTGAAACGTTCCGACGTGTGAGGATAAGAATAAATTTATGATATCAAAACAATGCATTGAGAACGTCTAATGTATGAAAAAAAAAAATATTCGATTTACAACTCAGCGCATGCGGGACATTTTTAAATTAACCCAGTTGAGAGTGGGATTTTCAAATTATGACCAATAATCAAGAAGCGATTCTCTTTCACGTCCGAATGTGTGCGAAATTTTTTCTGCACTTTGAAAAAGGTATGACCAGCGATTAGTTTCACTGGAGTTGCAAAGGCGAGTCGAGTAGCGCCAATTCCAGCAGGCCGCACGCGGGAGGAGCCGGCCGGGGAGGTGGCAGAAAGCTTGGTTGATTTAGCAGCAAGGTATTTTTACGCGGGTGATTTTCGTCTGGAAATTTGAAGCGTACTAGGCTACATCACATGATTTTGAGAGAATAAATGCAAAATTGCATTGCCAAATGAGGTCTTCAAAAACAAGAAAATGCTTCTTATGCAAATTAGCCCGATAAATTGCTTCTAACAGTAGTATGATAGACATAAGGTGATATCATTGCGAATAAGTTCGTTGTAATCAATGAATTTAAGGCCGGATAATTATCATCAAAGGTTTTCTTTTTAAATGATTAACACACTTGTTCTCAGGTATTACCTTTGGAAAGATAAATGAATTATTTTATCATTATGTTAGATAAGAGAAGAAAATCCCTCTGTGGTATAGAAAGAAAATGCGTTAGTTGTTAGTTGCACTTTAGCAGAAATGTCAACAGTTTTGTGTTTGTTTACATAGCATAAAGATGTTAATTGTGGACAGTGGCGATCCGTCTTTGAAAGTTTGTGTGTTGAGGAGGAGGAGGGGGGGGGGTAGTTAGTTGCACTATATAAAGGGAGCGCCAGCATCGGTTGGCGCGTAGCGTACAAAGAAAATTTTGGCCAAAAATACCCACAAGATCACCGGAGACGGTCCTTTCCAGTCTTTGCAACGTGATACTATGACAACTGTCTGAAATATTTCCTAGAAACGTAGATAGGCCTATTGTAAAAAGTCTCTTCAGGAGTTTTCTTAAAAACTAACTTAAATTGTTTACATGACTTCCGAATCTGTCGGGTTGATTTCATTGGGGGGGGGTCGCCGCCATGGCGTATTCCCCCAACCCCCACCTAAAATACGTAAATTTTGGAACACAATTTTACTTTAAAGGCAGCATATGTAGCACCAGATTGCAAGTAAAGTCACCTATTTTGTCAATAAATTCTGAAAGGGCAGGGGGACACACCTTCCCTTTAGACCCTCCTCACAGAACACACTACATGGCCTCGTGCGAGAAATCTTGGCTATGCCATTGCTTCTTGAGAACAGTAATATAATTTTATTCAAATTTATAAAGTACGATAATGATAAAATAGTCCGTAGAAGAGAACTACCCAAGTCCATAACCAAGAGGGCCCCCGGGAGGGGGGGGGGGATAAATCCCCTAGAAATTACTACTATTTGCCTAACACGTTTCTCTACATCTTGTCACAGAAGTCTCTTTCCCATACAGTAGGCCTACCTTGGCTGGGTACGGGCCTGGGACTACCAACGAAAAGGTAACACCATTATATTTTTGGAACAAGGAACCCACCTTGGCATAGCATATTAGTAAATTTATGGGCATTCACATCACATTGTAAATAAAAGATTTTTTTGCTGGTTACATACAAGATCATCATCGACACAAGACCTTATGTTTTAAAAGCTTATGAATTAAAGAAACAATTTTTAGAAATAATCCCTGACCTACCATCTTCCCGCTATCAAGTCACAACCCCCCCCCTCCCTTCCAGCACACACATAACACTTCAAGTGCTATACCCATGCACTCTGTACAATCCTGTTCATTCAAAGACTTTGTTACACACAGTACTCTGAGAACTAAAGCTATGTTACAAATCTACAAGGTGACTTTCATCGAAACCATGGTTACAAGGCGCGTGTCACCTGTCAATCAAACACGTGTACAATAGAATGTAGGTCTGACACGCGCTGCCTCAATTGTTATGTTAATAAGTTAACATTATGCCAACAGGTGTATGTCCTCTTGAATAAAACTCGTCTTACGTGTAACACAAGGCGAATATGCCGAAGGAAAAACATGACTATAGGTTTTGTATTGGTGGCTATGCAGTGCTTGATAAAAACAGAAAATCACGTTATACAGCTCTTTGAAAACAATTAAATGACAAACTTGTCAGTAGTAGATGTATTAGAAATTGTTGCTGGGAGTGAAACCTAGTAGTAGGAAACTTGATATAATGAAAGGACATAGGATAAGGTGAATGAGAGTAATATAATTTAAGGGAAACATCGAATAATCTATGATGATAAATTCTGATATTTTGGCAATAGAATTAATGATTTATGATGATATTGGATGTTTTATGTACATGATAACAAATTTCCATTGCAATGATAATTTTAGGATTGAAATAAGTGATTCAAAAGTTATTATGAACTAAAATTAAAGTAAAAATAAGTCATATCA